>OZ024744.1:50219326-50239326 GCA_964016885.1 Eledone cirrhosa | reverse complement strand
GGAGGATACCCAAGAATTCTGTCGAAAATTACGACTTGTAGAATTCTTCGCTGATAAAAGTAATGAGAGTGATGAATCACTAGTAAAGAATAAATCAAATTTCACTCCGCCAAAAGGAAGAAATATCTATCTCGACCAATACATTGGCATCCTGTCTAAATTTCCTCTTAGACGTAATACTAATGTTAGGCCAAACATTAACAAATCAAAAATGTCTGCACTTAAACGTATACAAAATTATAAAACAATAATAATTAAACAAGCAGATAAAGGGGGTGCAGTTGTTATAATGGATGCTGAATACTACAAAGATTTAGTTGAGGAACAACTGAAAGACACAACATTCTACCATGAAATACCGTCAAATATAGACCACAACATCATGAAGAAGATCAACAACCTGGCTTCAAAATACCACAATCACTTACTGATAAGGAAAGAGACTACATCACCAATTTTGAGCCGAAACCCAGCAACCTGTATGGCCTACTGAAAGTTTATAAGTCAAAAGAAATACAGCTGGCAGTAAAAGAACAAAACAGTGAGTACATTAAATTACTACACCCAAAAGACTTAAAACTTAGACCTATTATAGCTGGTCCAACATACCCCACCCACCGTCTAAGCAATTTTGTTGACATTATTTTGAAACCACTATGTATTCACATACCCAGTTTCATCCGGGATGATATCGATTTCCTGTCCCATCTTCCCAAAACCACGGAAACGAATTCACTTCAACTTAGTTTTGATGTGGTAAGCCTTTACACCAACATTACACATGATTTAGAAATAAAGGCGGTTAAGTACTGGGTGGAAAAACATAGAGAAGTGATTCCCACCAGATTCACAGCGCCATTTATACTAGACGCAGTCAAACTTATTCTGGAAAACAAGACTTTCTTCTTCAATGGAAAGAATTACATCCAAATTAGAGGCACAGCGATGGGAACGAAGTTTGTTTACGCGAACTCTGTAATGGGATACTTAGAACAACACCTCTACCAAGAAATAGAGGAAAAATATAGCACTGACTTTAGAAAGTACATTGAAAAATCTTGGAAGAGATACCTTGACGACTGTTTCATCATCGAAATACAGTTTGCAAAATTTAGCATCCTGTAGCCGCTTTTCACAAAATTTACCCATCTCATTACAATTGAAAATTGCAAACTTGACTGTCACCACAGAATATGAACCTGAAGATTGCGAAAGCATGAAAGTACTTGTTTAATTAACACTTAACATTTAATATTCTACCATACTGTTTCATTCTAATACCATTATAATTTTAAAGGATTGTAAATAAAACGAGTAAATCAGACAAAGTTGGAATTCCTTTTATTAATATAATCTTCTATACACAATCATACACACCCGTGTATATTAATTTATATATATATATATATATATATATATATATATATCATCATCATCATCATCATCATCATTTTACGTCCGCTTTTTCCTGCTTGCAAGGGTGGGACGGGAACTGATTCTGGCTTGATTTCTACAGCTGGATGCCCTTCCTAACACCAACCTCATTTACAGTGAGTGCTGGGTGCATTTTTGCTGTGGTACCTCCACGACCACTTTGCAGTGGAATGATATGGACCCCAGTCCCTATCATCTCATTTCTACAGCGGAGTAAACTGGAGCAATGTGAAATAAAGTGTCTTGCTCACGGAAACAACACATCACCTGGTCTGAGAATTGAACTCACAACCTTTCGATGCAAGGCCAATGCTCTAACCACTAAGCCATGCGCCTATATATATGCTCTAACCACTAAGCCATGCGCCTATATATATATATATACACACATATATATATACATACACGATGGCTGCCCCCTCGTTATCGAGTTTGGCCATTGCACGAAAAAAAATTATAATAATAATATAAAAAATATATATATATATATACATACACACACACATATATATATATATTATATATATATATATATTATATATATATATTATTATAATAATAATGAAGTAATTCCGTCGGAAAGGTCCAGGAAAAAAGAGTGCTCTATGTAGGTTACAGAGCTTAATAGTTATTTAATAAACAACATAAGATAATTATTTCATTTACCAGTGGTTTCTTGAAAGCAAACAAATCTGCTTTCAGTCATCAGAATGAAAAAATCCTGGTGTTTTATATGTATAAAATGTATAAAAATGTACAAAATCCTGGTGTAAAACACCAGGATCTTTTCATTCTGATGACTGAAAGCAGATTTGTTTGCTTTCAAGAAACCACTGGTAAATGAAATAATTATCTTATGTTGTTTATTACATAACTATTAATAATTGTTTCTACTTTTTGGCACAAGGCCAGCAATTATCCCAGTGTATTACTGGTACTTTATTTTATCGAGTCTGTAAGGATGAAAGGCAAAGTTAACATTGGCGGGATTTGAACTCAGTCCGTAAAGGGACGTAACTAATAATAATAATGATCAAATAAGGAGGATTAAACTACAATACATTACATAATTTTTTTATAAACGTTTCTATCAATAGAGCAAGATGTTCCATCATTCATTCTGCTCTGTATTGATTTCTTCAAAATCCAATAACCAATATAAATAACATGTTTACTTTTAATATCATGAATGAGGAACATCTTGCTGTATTGATAGAAACGTTTGAAAATCTACTAAATAATTGAATGTAATTTAATCCTAGTTATTTCATTGTTATATATGTTCTGTGATATTGTAGAACTATGATGATTAGAAATTAACTGATTGGATTAAACTCTGAACTGTTTGTTACCTATCTTGCTGTGGACACACATCACGAGAGTGGTGACAATGTGCAGATGACTTGCTGGCTGGATCTTGAGGATTTTTCAGACAAGAGACCAAGAAACCATGTTAATACTATGGAGGACATTTGTCCTAAGCTAACTGGACTAATTCTCCCAGCTGTGGTCACGCCATAGTATCAAACTAACCACAGGAGCTTGAGGCAATCCAACGAAGCTACACCAAGAGGATTGCCATGATGAAGGAGATAAGCTACTGGGAGAGGCTAAAAGAACTGAACCTCTACTCCTTGGAACGAAGATGGGAGAGATACACAGTGATATACATATGGAAAATCCTGGAGGGACTAGCACCAAACTTTGGCATTGAGAGCTAGACCAACCCCCGAAAAGGACATCGCTGTGTGGTGCCAAAGCTCCCGTCTTTTACATCTGGAGTAAGGGGAAGATATTGCTAGAGCCTGGGGTTCAAAGGCCCTCAACTCTTCAACAAGCTGCCAAGAAATTTGAGAGATCTGCATGGTGTGGACATGGATGTTTTCAAGAAACACTCTGCTATCCAGGATCCCGGATGAGCCCACAGCACGGTACGAAGGTAACCTAAGGGCAGCAGCAATGAACTTCCTCTTACACCAATAACCAGCAGACTGGAGATAGAATGTGTAGCAACAAGGGCGGTGCCCCAATATGGCCTCAGTGAGATGGCTGAAACAGGTAATAGAGTAAAAGAGTAATACATATATATATATATATATATATATATATATATATATATTGGTAAACGGAATAGAAAATGCTGACAAATTGTTCAGAGCAAACAACACGGACACTCTATCTCAAAATTATTTTTGAAAAGCATTTAGAAATGCGCAACCGGTAAAAACTTAAAAACTTAAAACCACAACTGAATACTAACCCATACAATCACTAATACTCTTTTATTCCTAATTAAACCATTTTTCAACTGTGAACAATTTGTCAGCATTTTCTATTCCGTTTACCAATATATAATAACTTGTGTGTTACACCTCTATTCTTTTAACTATATATATATATATATATATATATATATATATATATATATATATATATATATATATATATATATATACATGTGTATCCCGGGTTCAGTCAGGGGTAACCACAGTAAGTAAGGTACTCAATGCATAGTAGAGTATATAATGTTTAATATAGAAATGGATTCTACAGGACTAGATTTCCTTCGAATGAAACAGTTCTAGTCCTGTAGAAGCCATTTCTATATTAAACATTATATATATATATATATATATATCAATTTAAAGATATATATATGTATAAAGATATGTAGATGTATAAATAGTGACACAATATATATATATATATTTTTATTTTTTTTATTTTTTATTTTTTTATTTACTGACTTTATTGTGTTGGATGAAATGAAAGAATGGTATTTAACTAATATATTGGTACGCGATGGGGCCCACCCACAGCCCCGGCGGAGAAGGCGTTTCCCCGGAGGACGGCAAGGGAGACGCGCTGGAAAAGCCACTCCAACTCGCGGGGCTCACACCTGTGGCTAGCCAGCTCAGCGCCTATGGGGGTGAGTAAGGAGGTAGCCCTGAGGCCAAGGACACCAGAAGTTTCCACTGCCAGGGGAACGACCGCAAACCTGTCGGAGAGCGACCGGTGTTTGAGGAGTTTGGCCTCCTCAGCCCGACGTGCAGCAGAACCTGGGTCAGTCGAAGACTGCACCAGGTTGCGACTGCAGAAAGTGTCGGTGCAAGTGGCATCCCAGACGAGGGGTTTGCCACCGCGGAACGGGAAGATGGTCATACCATCTGGCCTTTTGCCGTCCCTTCGATCCAGTCCCACCGGCTCGAGCTGGGAAGGGAAGCCTGCAGCGTCCAAGCCATGCTTAATGACCTCGTTGAGGGCAGCATGGCGTGGAATGCGGCCGGCACTGTGGCGACAGGAAAGTGGGTGGATGCCGAAAGAGTCCACGGTGGAACCGCAGTGACATTGGTGTGGCTGGTAGATCCGGAGGCCGAGCCTCAGGGAAACGCCGATTCGCAGGCTATGGTTGTCTAGCTGCGTGCCAGTGGAGAAGGAGAGCAGAGCATGGAGCCAAGCACCACTGTGGGGTTTGGAGGCCGCACGAAAGCAAGCAAGGCGGTGCTGGTCGAGCTGGTGCGTGAGCCTGTCTGAGGCCAGGCTGCACTGGATGGCATCCCAAGTGCGTTGAGGAGACTTGACGTCAACTGGGGGAGAAGCAGGAGGGATGTCTACTGGGCTAAGTCCCAGCCGGTTCCACGTCTCACAGGCGACCTCACGTTCTCTGAACACAGAGAGTTCTGTTGTGTTTTGAAGAACTCTGCTGACGAGGACGCGGCACGAGGTTACCGAAAGATACGCCGACAAAGCTAGTGAGATCGGGGACCGGAGGCCTAGGCCGCCATACCTGACCGGTAAAGTGGTTTGTTGCCACCGTATGGCGTCAAACTTGACGGTGCATATCCCCTCGGCTTCTGCTCGGATACAAGTATCGAGGTCACCGAGGAGAGATGTCTGGGTGTAGCATGGAGCGCTGCGGAGTGTATAGAGGAGCTTCGGCATGGCGAAGCAGTTCCTCAGCAGAAAGAGAGCTGGGTGGCCGTCAATCAAGCCCAGTTGGCTCGTGAGAGTCTGGAGCTGTTGAAGCCTGGACCTGATGGTGGAGCGGATGGCCGGCGGTTGGATCGGTGACCCGAGGATGAGGACATCCTCTTTGGGGGTCACCTGAACCTGGCGGAGAATGGGCCGCTGCAAGACGGAGGCTGCAAAGCTCGCAGCATCAAGGCTGACGTTCACCACCTCCGACTTGGCCGAGTTGACCTGGAGGCCGATTCCCGCCAGGGCAGGAATCACCGATTGAAGGTCTTGGCAGACCGTCCATACGGGTCCGCCCAACGTAGCATCATCCAGATACCAAACGTTGAGAGGGGCCGTGATACTCCGGGCGATGTGGTCAATACCAAGGGCGAACAGGAAGGGTCCCAAAGGGTCGCGCTGTTGGACCCCAGTAGCCGAGGGTATGACCGTATCAGCAACTAGGAGCATGCTTGGGGATCCATAAGACAGGTAGGCCAGCGGGTAGGCAGAGGGGGCTCGACAGAGGCAGACCTCCAGCAGATGATTCCGGCGTAAAGAGTTGAAGGCATTCCTCATGTCAAGCTTGACAATGAGATGCCTGGAGTCCCTGGATGCCAGTACCGATGGGCAGCTGCTGAAGAACTGCTTGATTGCATGAGAGGCTCCCTCACAACCACTGGACACACCGACACCGAGTTGCACCGGACTAAACTCCTTACCCAGTTCGTGTGTGACGGACTTGCAGATCACCATGGCAGCCAGCCTCCGGAAGACATTGCCCACAGCAATGGGCGTATGCTACCCTCTTTCTTCCTGAGAGCGATGAGGCTGGCCGAAAAAAGAGGCCTCGGGTGTAAGGGTCGAGGGCACCATAAATGCTTAGTCTCCCTCTTAATTCGTTTATGCTACACCTTTCGCACACGTTACTATTACACATCCATCAGAGCATGCAAGCTTAATTCCTTTCTAATCTACGCAGGTCCTCTACACACAGTGCCCAAGTCTCACTGCCATGTAATATCGCTGTTCGTATATAAGCATCATACAATCTGCCTTTCATTTTTAGAGAAAAACCCCTTGTGGCCAACAACAGTATTAGCTCTCTGAACTTTTTCCATCCCGTTCTAACTCTGGCTACTACACTTTCAGAGCACCCTCCTCCACTGCTGATTTTGTCACCCAGGTAACAGAGGGTGTCTACTATTTGTATAGAACCATCTGGGCAGAACCATAGTTTGCATTTGGGACATAGAATGGAGTTTCTGCCTACTCCTTTCTTACCCACCGAGTATGGCCATATATGGCCATGTGTATATATATGTATGTATATCTAAGGCGGGTAAAATCCCCGAGATCCATGGACGAGTTCTCTCCAGCGGTCTCTGTCCCTCATTATCGCTGCCACGTCCTGCGTCTCCAACAGACCAGTGTCTGTCCTTAGGGCATCAACATACGTTAATCTTGGTCTTCCTCTTCTAGTGTGTCCATGTAGGGGCTCCCAAAGGAGCACTGAGTGCAATGTCAACTCTGGATGTCGGTGAGCATGTCCAGCTAACCTCAGTCTCCTCTGTGTCACTTTTGAGCTGACTTTTGGGATGCTCCCATACAGCTCTGAGTTTTTCATCCTCAGTGTATACTGATTAATGTTCAGAGCCATCCTCAGCATTCTCGTGTAGCACCCATCCACCATCTGAGTGAGTTTCTTGGTCAGTGTCCAAGTCTCAGACCCATACAGCAGCACAGACTCCACTACAGCAATGAAGAGGCGGACTTTCAGGTCTCTACGAAGGTCCGACTTCCACACCGATCTCAAGCTGTGGCACGCCGCCCAGGCCTTGCTCTTCCTCTCAACCACATCATCTTCCGTATTCCCAATCCTTGCTCCCAAATACAGGAAGCCCTCAACCAATTCTAGCGGCTTCCCGCCTACATTAGTGATCCCCTCTGGCTTCTCAACATTCTCTACCAGATATTTTGTTTTCGTCTCATTCATTCTCAGCCCCACACTCTTCGACACAGTCTCAACCTCTCGCATCAAATCCTCTGCCTCCTTCACTGTATTTGTCACTAAAACTATGTCGTCGGCAAATTTAGCATCCGATACCTTTTTCGCCCTAACTCTCCTGCTCTGAGCCGGTGCTACAGTAAAGCCAGAGTCCTGGTGTTTCTCCAGTGCAAGGCGCATACAATAGTCCACTACGATGATAAAAAGGTAGGGAGCCAATGTATCTCCCTGGAGCACTCCAGCCAGTATCTCAAAGAACTCTGTCATCCCATCAGGTGTAATGACTTGGGCTTTGGTGTTGGTGTATAGCAGTGATATCAGGTCCACTATCTTCTTGGCTTCTTGGGGATTCCATAAGCCTGTAAGATCTTCATCAGGCAGTAACGGTCCACAGAATCAAAGGCCTTCCTAAAGTCAATGAAAACCATGACCGCAGGAAGGCACTTTGCTCTAGCTCCCTCTAATATCCTACTCAGCATCAGGATGTGACTGGTGGTTGATCTACCCTCTCTGAAGCCGTTCTGGTTGTCCCTGAGCTTCTTCTCCATCTCAGGCTGGATCCTGTTAAGAATCATCCTGTTGAGGGTCTTTGCCACAAGTGACGTCAGTGAGATCCCCCTGTAGTTGTTGGTGTTAGAGAGATCTCCCTTCTTTGGCACTGGGACGATGTTACTGATCCTCCACTGCTTCGGGGCAACTCCCTTCTCCAGTGCCCCGTTACAGAACCCCAGGATGATATCATCAAAATCACACCTCTTCATCACCTCTGATGCCACTCCATCTTCTCCATGAGCCTTGCCCTCCTTGATCCTCTTCTTGGCTCTCTGAAGCTCCTCTCTGGTGAAGGGCTCTGTCTCAACATCCAGTTCCTCAAACAGCCGCCTGATCTCCCCAGTGCTCTGGCACACAATCTCTTGCTTGTTTTGGGGGACTTCAATGCACATCTGAGTAAGGAGGGCAGTGAAGATCCTTGCTGGTACTTCCATAACAACACCAACCGAAATGGAAGAGTACTGAGAGACACCTGTGGGGGGTGGCTCTCCTAGTAGGGTCCTAAAATGGTCTAGCCATTTCCTCTTCCTATCCTCGGGCCCCGTTCCCTGGATCTGACTCGAACACCTTCTCTTCCTCCCTGTGATCTCGTTGATGATCATCCAGCTCTCCTTACACCCAAATCTGTCAACCGCTCTCTCCACACTTCTGATCTTCTCTATCAGTGCCTCCTCTCTGACCTCAGTGTAAGCGGTACAGAGCTCTTCCCTCATCACCTCCACAGTCTCCATCCTCTCCTCCGTAGGATCAGCATAGAATTGGTCCCTGGCAGCTTTCAGGTGTTCTCTGGCTGCACACACTTGGTGTGTGCAGAGCTGACGTGCTTCCCTTTGTTCTTTTTCCTCGGCACCAGGGTTTCACTTGCTTCCGCCACTGCATTGGTGAAGTGCCCGTACCTCCTCGTCATATTCTCCTCAGTCCATTCAATCTCTCTCTCCTCTGTCTCTCCACACAGAGCACTGAACCTGTTCCTCACTTCCACTGTGAACCTCTCCTGTAGCTTATCATCTTCCTTCAAAGCTCCCCAGTCATAGATTGCTCTCCGGGGCTGAGCCTTGCTCTTTCTTAAGCTCACCCGGACCTCACTCATAACAAGCCGGTGGTCACTACCCAGTGTACTGAAATAGTTGTATGGCTCTGTGTTCAGAACACTATTCCGCCACTTTTTCCATACCAGAATGAAATCAATCTGGGACTTGGACAGGTGCATATCTGAGATGTAGGTCCACATCTTCCCCAGATTCTTCCTAAACCCTAGATTGGTCACTATCAAGTTCGCCTCCAGCAGGGTGTCTCTCAGTACTCTTCCATTTCGGTTGGTGTTGTTATGGAAGTACCAGCAAGGATCTTCACTGCCCTCCTTACTCAGATGTGCATTGAAGTCCCCCAAAACAAGCAGGAGATTGTGTGCCTGAGTGGTGTTGACAGCTCTACACACCTCCTCATGGAACTCTTCTGCACTCACATCACTGTCCCCCTCGGTTGGACTATAGGCTGAGATGACTGTCAGTCTTGGGTTTCCATTGAAGGTCACCCTCAACACTCGCGGGGAGATAGGCATTATTTCCCTCACCAACAGATTGGTTTTTGCACTGAACACAAAACCCAATGCTCCTACTGCAGCATTTGTTGTGTTCTTCACTGCCGATGTAGTGATGAGCTGGCTCCTCTTCCCAATCATGACACTCCTCACGTGTTCATCGTGTAGAATCCTGTGTTCTTGGATCGCAAGTATCTGTATACCACTCTCCTCGAACAGATGTCCCAACACCTCTCTCTTCTCCAGCGTCCGAATAGTCCTTACATTCAAAGTGCCCATTTTGATGGCTCTTCTGCAGGACAAAACTGCATTCTTTATATTTGTCTCAGAGACAGCTGATCCATCATCCACTGGCCCTCTCTGAGTCATAACGACCAGGCTGCTCCTTGACAGTGTAATTAGGGGCTCTAACCCTAGTGCTGTTAGATTGACTCTCCATATTTATTTTCAATGGCTGACAATACCTTACCGGCGCCACTCGAATAAGGTAGTTATTTAACCCATAAATGGAGCCCTAACAGGTACTACCACCCCGGGCCAGGGCAGACCTGGGAGTCATGACAACTAAGGGGTAACTCCACATTTCCCACAACTCCTGAACTGCCGAACTGGAGCCTTGCCACTGGATGTAGTTTAATGTCATACCCAGGACATTATATATATATTTCGTTTCTGAATTTGTTTAGCAAGATTCTTTATCTGAAATCGTGTGTTGAAACCGATATTGTTATACTTTGGGAGGGTCATGTTGCCAATAAGAAACACACGCACCAAATGGCGTAGGACAGAACAAAGGAGAGGCACAGAAACAAAGAAAGGAATCCCCAGTCACTGAAGAGGTCACAGAGTGTGTGACGAAAGGACAATGACTATATATAAACAACTATCTGGTTGTGGAACCAACCAACCAACCAGAAATTTATAAATTTATAAATTTGTAAATTTATAAATATATAATAAATTGAAGTGAAAGCAACTGGTGCGTGTGTTTCTTATTGGCAACATGACCCTCCCAAAGTATAACAATATATATATATATATATATATATATATATATATATATATATATATATATATATATATATATATATATATATATATATACACACATATATATGCACAAACACACACATATGTATATGCGTATATATATATATGCATATATGTATGCACACATATGTATGTATATATATCCATATATATGTATGTATATTTATGTATATATATATATATACACTTGTATCATCATCATCATCATCATCATCATCATCATCATCATCATCATCATCACCGTTTTACGTCCGTTCTTCCACGCTAGCATGGGTTAGACGAGTCGTCCTGTTGTGGGCAGTGTCCGGTCGGCTGACCTTGTCTTGCTCATACAGGAACTGATTCTAGCTTGATTTCTACAGCTGGATGCCCTTCCTAACACCAACCTCATTTACAGTGAGTGCTGGGTGCTTTTTTCCGTGGTACCTACACGTCCACTTTACAGTGTAGGCTGGGTCCTTTTTTGCCGTGGCACCTCCATGACCACTTTGCAGTGGGAGGGTGTGGGGGCATATTGTCTATATGTTTCGGCTTCGGCTTGTACCCATTGGGGTCGGGTCTTCTATATTACTGCGTGGCGCCAGAGGTCACGGTCGCCTTTAAGAGGTGTAAATGAGTAAGGTCGGCTTTTATCACCTCATCCCAGGTCTTCTTGGGTCTCCCCACTCCGTGGTTTCCATTGACATCTTATGCTATGCACCTTTTTATGCAGCTGTCATCCTTCATACGCATCACATGTCCATACCAACTCAACCGCCTCTCCTGCACACAGCATTTGATTCCTCTTATACTCAGTCTCTCTCTCAATTCGTTTATGCTTTGCCGTTCGTCTATTACACATCCATCAGAGCATGCAAGCTTCATTTCTTTCTAATCTACGTAAGTCTTCTACAGACAGAGCCCATGTCTCACTACCATGCAACATTGCTGTTCGTATACATGCATCATACAGTCTGCCCTTCATTTTGAGAGAAAAGCCTTTTGCAGCTAGCAGTGGCAGTAGCTCCCTGAACTTCTTCCATCCCATTCTTACCCTAGTTATTGTACTTTCCGAACACCCACCTCCGCTGCTAATTCAGTCACTTAGGTAGCAGAAGCTGTCTACTGTTTCTACAGAGCCCTCCCAGAGTTTGGTGGTGCTTGTTTCCTGTGGCTGTTTGCTGCTTGCTGTCCCAGCACAGCTGCTACATGTGAAGCCTACATTCTTAGTTAAGCTTCCTGAGATCCCGTTACATCTCTTATGTACCCATTGTTTGCATTTGGGGCAGAGGATGGAGTTCCTACCTACACCTTCCTACCTATATACTGAGCAAGGCCATTTCCCTGAGGGGATCTGGGTTCTGTTTTCTCATCTACTTACAAGGACCTTAGTCTTTGTCAGGTTGACTTTGAGACCCCTTCTTTCTAGTCCCTGCTTCCATGGTTGGAATTTCTTTTCTAGTTCTACCATAGATTCAGCTATAAGTGTGAGGTCATCTATATATATTTATATATATATGTATATATATGTATATATAATACAAAGTAGTTTTATTGAGAAGGAGAATGGAAGGGAAGCACAATACATTAGTAATGAGGGTTCATATATATTTATGGTGAAATGAGTTTTACAGGCGTAGAGCTGTTTCATTTGTTTGAAATAATCATAGTTTAGAAGTATGCACATACTGATGCACAAACACACACACACATATATATATATATACATACACACACACACACATACATATATATATATATATACATACATATATGTATGTATATATATAGGTATCATCATCATCATCGTCATCACCGTTTTACGTCCGTTCTTCCACGCTAGCATGGGTTAGACGGGTTGTCCTGTTGTGGGCAGTGTCTGGTCAGCTGACCATGCCTTGCTCATACTGGAACTGATTTGGCTTGATTTCTACAGCTGGATGCCATTCCTAACACCAACCTTATTTACAGTGAGTGCTGGGTGCTTTTTCGTGGCGCCTACACGTCCACTTTACAGTGTAGGCTGGGTGCTTTTTTGCCGTGGCACCTCCACGACCACCTTGCAGTAGGTGGTGTGGGGCATTTTGTCTATATGCTTCAGCTTGTACCCATGGGAGGTCGGGTACACTGTATTACTACGTGATGCCAGAGGTCACAGTCGTGTGTCATCACCTTTGAGAGGTGTAATTGGGTAAGGTCGGCTTTTATCACCTCATCCCAGGTCTTCTTGGGTCTCCCCACTCCGCGGTTTCCATGGACGTCTAGTGCTCTGTACCCTTTTATGCAGCTGTCATCCTTCATACGCATCACATGTCCATACCAACGCAACTGCCTTTCCTGCACACAGTATTTGATTCCTCTTATGCTCAGTCTCTCTCTCAATTCATTTATGCTTTGCCGTTCGCGTATATTACTATTACACATCCATCGGAGCATGCAGGCTTCGTTTCTCTCTAATCTACGTAAGTCTTCCACCTTCAGCGCCCAGGTCTCACTACCATGCAACATTGCTGTTCGGATACACGCATCATACAGTCTGCCTTTCATTCTGAGGGAGAAGCCTTTTGCAGCTAGCAGTGGTAGTAGTTCCCTAAACTTCTTCAATCCCGTTCTTACCCTAGTTATTTTACTTTCTGAACACCCACCTCCGCTGCTAATTCGGTCACCTAGGTAGCAGAAGCTGTCTACTGTCTCTACAGAGCCCTCCCAGAGATTGGCGGTACTTGTTTCCTGTGGCTGTTTGCTGCTTGCTGTCCCAGTACAGCTGCTGCATGTGAAGCCTACATTCTTAGTTAAGCTTCCTGAGATCCCGCTACATCTCTTGAGTACCCATTGTTTGCATTTGGGGCAGAGAATGGAGTTCCTATCTACACCTTTCCTACATACTGAGCAAGGCCATTTCCCTGAGGGCATCTCGATTCTGTTTTCTCGTCTACTTACAAGGACCTTAGTCTTTGTCATGTTGACTTTGAGACCCTTTCTTTCTAGTCTCTACTTCCAAGTTTGGAATTTCTTCTCTAGTTCTACCATAGATTCAGCTATAAGTGCGAGGTCATCAGCATACAGGAGTTCCCATGGGCATCCGGTCTTAAACTCCTCCGTTATTGCCTGTAGGACTATGATGAACAGGAGAGGGCTAAGAACAGAGCCCTGGTGTACCCCAACCTGTACGCTAAATTCCTCGCTATACTCATTGCTAATTCTAACTTTGCTGACTACTCCCCTATACATGGCTTGTACAGCTTTCACAAGCCATTCATCTACTCCTAGTTTTCTAAGAGTCCACCAGATTACAGCACGTGGAACTCTGTCAAAGGCTTTCTCGAGATCGACGAATGCCAGGTAGAGTGGCTTACTTTTAGCTAGGTACTTTTCCTGTAACTGCCTCACAAGGAAGAGGGCATCAGTGGTGCCTCTTCCTGATACAAACCCAAATTGCATCTCATCTAGTTTCACCCGGTCCTTAATCAACTGTGCTATAACTCTTTCTGTTACTTTCATGACCTGGTCCATCAGCTTAATACCTCTATAGTTTCCTCTATCGAGTGCATCACCTTTACCTTTGTAGCAGTTGACAATGATGCTACTGCACCAATCTTTTGGTATGACGCCTTCTAGTATTACCTGGTTAACAATACGTGTGGTTATAGTGTGACCTACAGACCCAGATGCCTTCAGCATCTCGGCAGCTATACCCGATGGACCAGTTGCCTTCCCCATCTTCATATCTTTGATTGCCTTACTTACTACGTTGCTGCTGACTTGTACTGCTGGCCCCTCTATAGGGTCTACTCATATGTATATATATACATACCTATATATACATTGGGTACACAAGAGATGTAGTGGGATAGCAGGCAAGCTAACAGATAGAGAAAACTATATATGCAGTAGATGTACCGGGAAATTTGACAGAAGTCGTAGTGATTGACACATTTTTCAAATGCGGGTAGGACCTATAGAGGTGGTTGATGGTTTCCAATACCTAGGTGATCAGATTAGTAAGGGAGGAGGGTGCTACAAGGCCATAGTATCCAGAATAAGAACAGGTTGGAAGAAGTTTAGGGAGCTGCTACCTTTGTTGACAAAGAAAGGTTTCTCTCTGCATATGAAAGGTTGGTTATATGATGCCTATGTGAGATGCACGATGCTGCATGGTAGAGAGTCATGGGCAGCAACTACAGAGGATATGCGACAACTGGAGAGAAATGAAGCAAGCATGCTCCATTGGATGTGCAATGTCAATGTGCATGAACGACCAAGCACAGACGAGTTGAGAGAGAAACTGTGTATAAAGGGATTGGCTGTAGTGTGCGGGAGAGAAGACTGCATTGGTATGCACATGTGATGCACATGGAGGATGACCGCTAGGTAAAGAAGTGCCAGGAAATGCCAGTTGAAGGAAGATGCAGTCGAGGAAGACCACGGAAAATATGGGCAGAGGTGGTGAGTGTAGACCTCAGATTGCTGAAGCTCACTGGCTTGTACAGCTTTCACAAGCCATTCATGTACTCCTAATTTTCTAAGAGCCCACCAGATTATAGCACAGGGAACTCTGTCGAAGGCTTTTTCCAGACCCACAAATGCCAGGGAGAGCAGCTTACTTTTAGCTAGGTACTTTTTCTGTAACTGCTTGACTAGGAAGAGGTCATCATTGGTGCCTTTTCCTGGTACAAACCCAAATTGCATCTCATCTAGTTTCACCCGGTCCCTAATCAATTGTGCTATAACTCTTTCCGTTACTTTCATGACCTTTCCTCTATCTAGTGCATCACCTTTACCCTTGTAGCAGTTGACAATGATGCTGCTGCACCAATCTTTTGGTATGACACCTTCTAGTATTACCTGGTTAACAATACGTGTGGTTATGATGAGACCTACTGACCCAGATGCCTTCAGCATCTCGGCGGCTATACCCGATGGACCGGTGGCCTTCCCTGTCTTTCTATCTTTGATTACCTTACTTACTATGCTGTTACTGACTTGTACTGCTAGCCCTTCTATAGGGTCCACTTGGGGTAGGGTCTCTTTTTCCCATGCATTCTCCTCATTTAGTAATCTTTCATAAGTGTCTTGCTCAAGGATATAATGCATCACCCGGTCTGGAAATCGAAATTGCGAATCTAATTTTCTAAACACTCAGCCTTATATGTTTAAGCGTTTGTAAATATATATATATATATATATATATATAAATATATATTTATATATATATATGTATATATATATATATATATATATATATATGTATATATATATATATATATATATATATATACATATATATATATAAATATATATTTATATATATATATATATATATATATATTTACAAACGAAACGAAATTTAATTTCGTTTCGTTATTTGTTTTTATCGTCTCCGCTGAACCGGTGCGTACTCACACTCTATGCAAATTAGTCTGCCCACTACTAATTTTCATAGAAAAAGCATATAACGATATGTGCTTTTACAATTCTCCAGAAAGGCCGGTAGATAGGTAAATATTGCTGATGAGTTGTAACAACAACGAAACTAGTCCAATATTCCTTGTCTGGCTTTCTGGAGAATGGAGGGAAGGTGTTCCCCCCGAAAACCAGTATGACTCTAAAAACCGGTTTGTCTGTGTGTTTACCTACAGAATAGCTGGGCCGCTCACTGTAAAGCGACCAGTGAAAGACTTGGTACACCTACATATGTATACGTGTGTGTATTCATATACACACTAGTATTTCAGTATACATATGTAGATGTACATTTTTAACTTAATTGTTTAAGCGTCAGTCATACAAAAGTGAGTTACAAACGAAACGAAATTTAATTTCGTTTCGTTATTTGTTTTTATATATATATATATATATATATATCGAAGGAGTTGTGGTAAGGAACCAGATGGACCATAATGCACCAGAGTACTCAATACTTAGGGTAGTAGAGTGGGTATTAGGAAAATGTATGACCCGGACGGCAGAGCTCAAGCCGTTTCGATGGCTATTTCTGGAAATAGTCGTCAAAACGGTTTGAGCTCTACAGAGAGTGGTCATGAGGCGTCGGTGCCGTCTGGCTGGCCATATTCTGCGTCTGCCAAATCAACGGCATTCGAAAACAGTGATGAACTGGACTCCACCTGGCGGTAAATGGAGGCGGAGTTGCCTGGCGACGAACGTTCCGGGAAGGACCTGATGGCAGCCAACATCACCTGGCATGGTCTCGAAAAAGTTGCCGCTGATCGTGACCATTGGCGGGTACTTGCTGCTCAATGCGCTGAACGGCGCGGAAGAATCTAAGACTAAGATATATATCTGTATATATACATATATATATATGAAATATGAAATATATGAAATATATGAAATATAAGAATCAAAGAACTGTTCAAAACATTATTGTGCTTACAGCTGTTTCCTCCAAACCGAGGTTTGGATTCTTCGGAGCAATTTATTAATGCATGGACAGTTATATGACCTCCTTTTCAGCCGAGAGACATACCAATACATATTCAAACATTGATACATATTCAAACATTGTGGGTCAACATTCATTACAGAATTTAGAGTGGCAGTACACACTTCGAGATTGTGTGGTTATATAGTGCAAATGTTATATGTGTGGCACGCATGTGCGTCTTGTTTATATAGTGTGGCAGACAGATATGTGTGGTAGAGGCACTTAGGTAGGTAAATAAGAGTGTTAGGTTGGTAGATCTGGTGGCAAAGTCTTTATATGATTGATATAGTCTGTGTGTGGAGAAATATTATAAGCATTAAAGATAGTGCAAGCATTAAAAGTGTTATAAGTATTGGAGATGCACAGCGCAGGGATGTCAAGTAATTCATGTACTTCGGCATTTTCATGGTCAAGGGAGTGTATATTTCGATTATATGCCTTTCACATAATCCACGACAATCCAAATTATACATATATATATATATGTATCAGTATACATACATATATATATATACCGTCCAAACCCATGCTAGCGTGGAAGATGGACGTTAAACGATGATGATGATGATGATGATATATATATATATTTACTGATATATATATATATGTATCAGTAAATATATCAGTAAATATATGAGTAAATTATATATATATCTACACACACTCACATCCTGTTTTTTCAGCAGTTGTTAACTGGTGGACAATGGTAATATATATTTGTATACATGTATATATATATACATATATATATGCAAGCAGGGAAAAGTGGACGTAAAGTGATGATGATGATGATACATACACATACACACAGATATGTGTGTGTGTGTGTGTATTTGTGTGTGTGTATGTGTGTGTATGTATGTAAGTAGGTATGTATGTATAATGGTTGTAAACTAAGCAGGACAGACTTAAGTAGAATACAGAAGTGTTTTAAACAGGCTTAAGAGTTGAAATATACGATTTGAAACTAAGCAAATACAAAAACACACTTATAAATTTACCCATGCTAGCTTGGAAGATAGACATTAAACGATGATGATGATGATGATGATGATGATGATGATGAAGAGAGAGTGAGAAAGAGAGAGAGAGGGAGTGAGAAACAGAGACACATACATGCTTACACACACACACAGTTGATCTATATTTAAAAGTTTGTAACTCACCTCTTCTTATCCAAAACATATACACAAGTAAACATATCTACATACATATCTATCTATATATATATGTATATATATATATATGTACATGATTATATATATATATACATACATATATCACTACTATTATCATCATTGAAGTTTGTTTTCCTTGTTATGAAGGGTTTGACTGGTCTTCATTGACTGTCTGCATTCACAGGGCTACTAACCTCTTGCACAGACCAGTGGCCAGTATCACACACACACACACACACTCACACACACACACATATATATAAATATATATATATATTCACACACATACATACATATATATATACACACACACATACATGCATACATACATATATATATAAGCAAAAGGGATATTTAATTTGGTAATTCATTAATATCATTATATATATATATATATATATATATATATATATATATATATATATATATATATATATATATATATAAATATTTATATATATATTTATATATATATATATATATATATATATATATATATATATATATATATATATATATATATATACAGAGAGAACAGATGTACATTTAGGAACTCGGGAATTCAGGTGTGTTTAAAATGTAAGTAATATATTATATTTGTATAGAATATTCATAATCTTACTGAGATTTACCCTCTGTTGCTACTCTGAGATTTGCAGATTACATGAGTAGGAACAGTGAGCAATATCCAGAATGTAAATGATATATATATTATCTACCTTGGCATTTTCTCTTGCAAGCATGGAAAAGAGGACGTAAAATGATGATATATATATATATATATTTTTTTTTTGATGATGTGTTTGTTTGTAAACTATGTATGTATTGGATTGTAACATAAATTCCCGCCGTTTCCTTATTAAGAAGTTTTATAACAACGGCAGGAATGTATGTTACAGTCCAATATATATAGTTATGTATGTGTGTGTGTGTGTGTGTGTGGGGGGGGGGGGGGTATATATAATATATCAGCATTGCATTGTGTTGTTTTCCTGTGATTCTTTTCCTTGTTGACTTTTCTGATTTATATGTATGTGTATATGCATACATATATATTATCATCATCATCATTTAACAGCTGCTTTTCCTGCTAGCAAGGGTTATATATATATATTTAAATATATAAATGAAAAGTATAGAAAATATTGTAGCAAGAAGCCAACAGTATTCCATAATATATATAATATATTTAAATATATATATATATATATATATATATATATATATATATATATATATATATATATATATATATATATATATACCTCCCAACATAACTTAGTTGTCAGCGACCTCACTGCCAGAACTAGACGAACTTGGAAACAGAAGGCAACCTGGAGAAGAAAGATTTGGAAGCTGAAAGACCCCTCAGCCAGTAAAGATATTTTACTTGACGCCTATGACAGTATAGAAGAACAGATAGATACATTCAATGTAGAAGAGCACTGGGAGTTCCTAAAAATTAACTTACTAAAGGCGACGGACGAGATCTGTGGTTGGAGTAAGACCACGGGCAAGAGGAGAGTGACTTGGTGGTGGAATAATAAGGTAGATGAGGCAGTTAAGGCTACGTGACAGGCATGGAAAGAATAGAAGAACGGGGGAAGCAGGGTAGATTACATAGAGACCAGGAGGGAAGCAAGGCGACAAGTATACTTAGCTAGAAGGGAAGCGGAGGATAGAAAATTCAAGCATGTTTTGCAACGTGAGAACCAGAAACAGGAGGTGTTCAAAATTGCGAGTGTGTCAGAGAGAATTGTGATGTCATTGGAGAGAAGTGTATCCGGAATGATAAAGCTGAGCTTGCCCTCACAAGTGCTGAGAAGAAAGATGCATGGAAGAGTCATTATGATAGATTAC
>OZ024744.1:50039326-50211826 GCA_964016885.1 Eledone cirrhosa | reverse complement strand
CTAGCCACCAGCCCTCTATAGAATGATGAGGTGGATTCTCCACCGATGGCCTGGCCCGCTTGCCAGAGAGCCCTGAGCGCCTGAGCACACTCAGTGTGCCAGTCTCCCAGTTTTCCGGATCTTTGCTTGACCCAGGACTGTAGCTCGGTGAGCGAGACGAGTCTCGGAAAGGCTCGTTTCACGAACGGAGCCCACACCGGTTGACCAGTGAGGAATACCTGTAGGTGCCGTAGCCTTAATGCGTGCCTACGCATCATCAACCACGGCATCCCCAGCCCTCCTTTCGAAGGTTGTTGGCAGCAGATGGATCTTCTCACCATAGGAGGGCGCTTCTTCCAAAGAAATTGGAAGAGCATGCGTTCCATGGTGGTGAGTGTTTCCTTAGGGCAAGGCACGACAGTCAGGCGGTAGTAAGTGACGGACGCTATGTAAATGTTCGCCACCTCCGCCCGGCCTTTTAGGGACAGCTTACACTTGGCCCATTTCTGGGTTAGTGCAAACACCTTGTTCGTAACCTCGTTCCAGTTCTTTTCCAGCTGGAGGTCCGGTCCAAACCAGACCCCAAGCAACTTTACCGGGCCCTCCGTCCAGTGTCCGACGACACCGTCAGGAGGCATCGGTCTGCCTCTCCACGTTCCGAGTTGCAGCCCGATGGATTTTTTCCGGTTCAGTTTCGCTCCTGACAACCTTTCGTACTCCTCCAGTAAGGTACCGATCGCCTCGATCTCCGAGTCGGTCGATACCATTACTGTTACGTCATCGGCGTAGGCCGACACCGCTTTGCTCAATCCTGGTTCCAGGGGGATACCCTGCAACAACTCCAACTTCCTCAGTAAAGGCTCGAGAGTCAATACGTACAGAAGGGAGGAGAGAGGGCACCCCTGTCGAATGGATCGTGTGATTTCGAACGGCTTCGAAAGGTAGCCGTTCACCTTGATCCTAAAACAGATGTGGTTGCTATGTAAGGCAGTGATCCAGCCTCTGAAAACAGGACCGAACCCAGCCGCCGCTAGCACCGCATCCAGGTAACCATGGTCGACCCTATCGAAGGCCTTAGACTGATCCAAGTTGATCAGGGCCCCACCGAAGCCGGGTTTGTTGCCAACCCTCTCTATGATGTATCGCATGAGGTGGAGGTTATCGTGAATGGACCTGGATGGGATAGCACATTTCTGCGCATCTCCCACCAGGCCACCCACGACAAGCGCCAACCTCTTTGCTAACACCTTGGCCAAAATCTTTAACTCTGTGTTTAGCAGGGTTATGGGCCGAAAATTATTTATACTATCCCCTTGTTCTCGTCCTTCCTCACCAGCGTGACTACGCCCTTGGCTACAGAACACGGAATTCTCCCGTTCTGCTGCCAATTGCAGTAGACCGCTTCGAGGAGTTCGGAGAAGAAGACCGGCATTGCTAAATAAAGTTCGTAAGGTATACCATCGAGACCTGGAGATTTGCGTCTGCTGCATTGGCTCAGCGCATCTCCGATCTCATCAGCCGAGATTGGTCCCTCGCAGGACTCTGCCTCTTCGCTCGAGAGACGCGGCAGGCCGTCGAGGTATGGACCGAAATCCACGCCCCCGCCCGGACCCTCGACTCCCCCGAACAATCGGGCAAAGTGCCTTTGAAAGGCCTCGCACATCTGCTTAGGCTCCCGGATCACCCGTCCATCTTCGTCTTGCAACGACCGGATGGTGGATCGATTTCCACTCTTAGCTTCTGTCACGCGGGCCCATCCAACGGCTTTGGCCCCCTCATTACCTAGAGCACGTATTTTACTTCGAATGACGCAGCCTTCGTGCTTTGCATCGAAAAACTGGTTCAAGGCCGTCCTCGATGCCAGCACTCTGGCTACATCTTCGCTCTTGATTGCCTCTTCTAATTTACCTGTTAATTCTTTCTCGTTTCTATTCCTATCGGCAGCTAACATCTTGCTATAACTTATTGATTCTGTTCTAATCTCTCTTTTGAGAGATGCCCACCATCGGTTGTTGACGATTGCACCCGTCAACCTCTCCTTAACTAATCTGCTAATCCGGTTTCTGTAAGTCTCTTTTGCCGGTAAAGACAAATTAAGTTTCCAGTAACCGGGACCCTGTCTATGTGTTTTCTCGAGATTGACCACGCAGGTCACTAATTTGTGATCCGTGTAGCCAACCGTGCGCATTTCTGGACAGCTTAATATGTCCCTATCCTTACTTCTAACTAAGAATCTATCTAAGTACGATCTAGATTGACCACTGTGGTTTCTCCAAGTCCAGGTAGGCACAGTTGGAAAATCTAGTCGATATCTATCGACCAAGTTAAAACGGTCGAGTAACCCCTTGAGGCTGTTACACCCCCCTCTATTAGGAAATGCTCCTGCATAGTCCCAACGTGCATCCAGGAGGTCATTCCAATCCCCCGCTAGAAGCAGGGAACGCGACGTTCCCAGAAAAGTCTCCAAACGCTGGAAGAAGTCGGGCCGTTCAGCTCCGAAAGGGGAGTAGACGGCGACCAGTCTCAAGGCCGCACTTTCACTACTGCCAACGTCTAGCACCAACAAACGACCCTCCGGGTCCGAGTGCACAACCTGTACGGCAAGACCCAGGTGTTTTTGCAGCAGTACGACAACCCCACCCCCACCTCCAGGTTGACAGAGAGATGCATGCACCTCAAAGTCATCGAAGGTGGGGGCCAGCTGCCGCACGACGCTGATTCGAGTCTCACAGATAACCATTACATTTATACTACATGACCTGAGGTCATTTAGAAGCTTTGCTTGCTTCCAAGTTGAGCCCAGGCCACGTGCATTCAAACATCCTACTCTTAACACATCCATGTGGGCGGCAGAGCTAAAGGAGCGTGTAGAGACCTACCTTTCCGCTTCCCGGGGTTCGGGTTGCACGACTTCCATGGGGTCGGGGGTGTTGGGTGAAGGGGTGTCTTGTGGTTGTGTGGGGTCGTCAGTGTGTGGTGGGGTTGGGGTGTTTGGAGTTGTGTTGGGGAGGGGAAGGGGAGGGGGAAAGCTTTTTAGTAGGACGCGGTTTATGGGTTTGACAGAGGGTGGTCCTACGTCCTCCTTAAAATCCTTTTTTAGTTTTTGGTAGAGGTTCATTGGGATCTTTATTAATTTTAAATGTGGGTAGTTTTCTGACGAAACAAAGTTTGCACCTTCGGTTTGTACCGAAGGGTTATTGTATATGAGTTCATTTAATTTATTATTGTTTCTGTTGATGTAAGTATAGTGTAATGTCTTTTTTTCGGATGGTGTGAGTGTTTCGAAGAGGGGAGGGGCAGGTTTGGTTTTGTTTGTTGCTGGAGGGGTGTTTCCTGTTTTGTTGAATTGTGTTGAGATTTGGGTGGGGGTTGTTTGTCCTTGTGTGTTTTGCACATGTTTTCTTTTTTTCCTTTTAATCTGTCTGAAGGACTCCGTTTCTTCCTCCGAATTCGTTGGGTTATCTTCAGTGTTGGAGGGAAGAGGTATGTTTGCTGGTAATGTTTCCGTGTTGGTTTTCTTTGTGGGTGAGATGGATGTCACTATGTTAGACTGTGTTGTGTGTTGTGTCTGCGGTGGTTGTGTTGTTTTATTGAGTGAGAGGTTGGGTGGGCCTGTATTTTGTTTTGGGGTAATGTGTTGTGACTGTTTGTGTTGTGGTGGTGTTGTGGTTTTACTGAGGGACGGGTTGGGTGGGACTGAGTTTTGTTGTTTGTTTATCTGTTGTGGTGGTGGTGGTGGAGCTGGTGTTGGTAGCAGGGTTTTCTTTTTGTTGAGTTGGGGACAAGCGGCCTTCAGGTGCCCTCTGCCTGCACAGATATGGCAGGACGGCCTTCTCCTCTCCACGCTAATGTTTATATGCCCGTGGTCCTCTAATAGGATTCTGTCGGGTATTTGGGCGATGCGTTCAGGCTTCATTTGCACTACCAGCTCTATACCTGTTCCACTGAACGCATTGCCTGTGGTTTTCCCAATGGAAATCACGTTGTCATTCACTGGATCGATGAAGCCAGCTATGAGCCAGCAGTAGTCCACATCTGGCATCATTGCATCCAGCCATATGCGTTGAGTTCTTTTCCCCATATAAGATGGATAAAAGGTGAAATTTTTCGAACGAATCGGTGACAAAGCACATTTTTTTGCCGCCGATTCGTTCTTCATGATAATTGCTAGGCTTCCATACAGTCTGTCTTTTCTTATGAAAGTGGTTTCATTAAGTACTTCTGTGAGTACTGTTTTGATATCTGCTTGAGAAGGCTGTTCAGGTTTTTTTGTACTGTTGATGGTCCGAAACTTGACCGTTCGGCTTTCAATGTCTTTCGTGAATTCTTGAGGCATTTTTACCGATAAAATACCATTCTCTCCTTCACTTATGTATTGTTTGGCGTCTGTGATCCTTCGTACCACATCTGAAATATTTTCCGCTATATAAGTCAAAGATTTCTTTGTTTTCTGTGCAAATGAAATCTTGTCGTCTGCTTTGCTTTCTGATATGGTGTTATTTTCAAATGTTATTTTTGTGTTTGTTGTGTCTTTGTTTGTGTTATTAGTATTGTCATGCAATTTTTCAAAATTTTTTTTTCCGTTGTTGGAATCCATGTCCAGATTTGTGTTTTCGTCATTTTTTTTCTCTGCAGATTCGTCTGTTTTATTTTAATTTTTCCTTCCTTCTCTATGACGTTAGTTGGGAAGGAAGGGGGGACTAAAGCGTGCGAGCTTACAACTCTTACCGCTGTCCCCCCCCACCACTATTTTCGTTCGCTGCGTTTAACATTTCTGTTAGACGATTGAAATTTTTTTACACAAAATTTTTTAAAACAGGTTTTTCACCTCTAGGAGGGGTAAAGATGAGCTGACGCACCGCCTGACAGTTCAGATGGAGGGTCAAGCTACACAATTGTATCAAAATTAAGTTTGAACTCACAAAATTTCCTCAATAAATTTGAACAAAACTTCTGTGCGAAGTGAATGACATCCACACTGTAGAACAGACGACAGCTAGATTATATATATATATATATATATATATATATATATATATAGATAGATAGATAGATAGATAGATAGATAGATAGATAAATATACACGGGTGTGTATGATTGTGTATAGAAGATTATATTAATAAGAGGAATTCCAACTTTGTCTGATTTACTCGTTTTATTTACAATCCTTTAAAATTTATAATGGTATTATAATGAAATAGTATGATAGAATATTAAATGTTAAGTGTTAATTGAACAAGTACTTTCATGCTTTCGCAATCTTCAGGTTCATAATGTGTGGTGACAGTCAAGTTTGCAATTTTCAAAAGTTGAAAATTGCAAACTTGACTGTCACCACACATTATGAACCTGAAGATTGCGAAAGCATGAAAGTACTTGTTCAATTAACACTTAACATTTAATATTCTATCATACTATTTCATTATAATACCATTATAAATTTTAAAGGATTGTAAATAAAACGAGTAAATCAGACAAAGTTGGAATTCCTCTTATTAATATATATATATATATATATATATAGTAATAAATATATATCAAATATATATATAGTTAAAACTTAGACAGGAACAAAAACAGAGAGACAGTACAAATGTGAGTTTATTAGGTTCACGCTTGTGATATGTATGTATGTATGTATGTATGTATGTTTGTATGGGAGAGATGACCCCTTAGCCTTCGACAAGGCAGAATTCTAGGAAAAGGAAAACTCTGATATAACACCTGCAATCCTGATGGTATCCAATGATGTTGACATGTTCTTCTTTTTGGTAAATATCATCTTGGTTAAGAGAGTGGGACTGGCTTTGTGCAGTGCCTTTGCTCACTATAAAAGCTTCATGGCACAGGCATTGCCATGGGCCCAGCACTATGTGTCAATAATTGTCACAAGTGTAGTGTTTGTACCAGAGTTTTCAAGTCGTTGGCTGAACTAAAAAGTCACACTCGTTCAGCGAATCGGTAGGGGTTCTCCTACATGGATGTAAAGTAGTGGCCGTACTCGAAAACGAGTTGGCAGCCACCATGTATGTATGTATACATACATATATGTATGTATACATACATATATGTATGTATGTATGTATGTATGTATGTATACATACATACATACATATAGCATGCAATATATATATATATTACCTACTCTATAGTTATCCAATCTGTTACTTAAACCGTAACCCGACTCTAAGTGCACAATATGGCATTAATGCCCATAATTGCATGCTATGCTAGGGGAATGACCGCAGAGGTAAATATGTAGCTGTCTCTTAGTCTTATACAAACATTTTTTTGTATGCATGCATATATATATATATATATATACTATATACATATATATGTGAGTGTGTGTATATATATATGAATGTATGTATGAATGTACGTACGTATGTATGAATGTATGTATGTATGTTTGTATATATGTACATAATTATGTATATATATACATATATGTGTGTATGTATGTATGTATGTATGTATGTATGTACATACGTATGTATGTATGTATGTACGTATATATGTATATGTGCATGTATGTATATAAATATTCGAACACCATGTGTGGTACCCTATTTGCATAATGTGGAAAATATTCCGTCAGTATTGCCCAAATGATGTTGGCATTATCTTTAAAATACATTAGGTCTTGGGTCCCAACTACAAAAATCAAACTCAACTCTCGTAACAACATTATGGTACAATTATTTCATCTCTCTTTAACACGATACCAAAACACATAAAAAACAGAAACTCATCCCGTATTATTTAGAATGACTTTGGACAAATTCCTTCAAGAAATTCTGATTAAATCCTCTACACCTTGATATGTCTCTGAAAACAATAGCTCTTATTTGAGTGGTCTATCGTGTCCAAATCAGGAAAGACTTCACCAAGGTTTGCTATTAAATTAGACATGGCTTGGGCCAATACTGCCCGCAACATATCAAAGTTATATATATATATGTATGTATATATATATATATATATATATATATATATATATATATATATATATATATATATACATAGATACATAGATACATATATAAATATATACATACATATATATACATACATATATTTTTCAAAACAAATTGAAAAAATAAAAAAATAAAATAAAAAATAAATATATATATATATATATATATATATATATATATATATATATATATATATATATATATATATATATTTATATATATATATATATGATGAAATACCAATGATGGTTGGCAAATCACTGATAAGGGACTTATTTTATAATATGTAATCCATGTACAACCATGCAGTATTCTTCTCCCCTTGTTTTTCATATATATATATATATATATATATATATATATATATATATATATATATATATATATATATATAATGGAATAATTTGAACAGGGACAAAACAGAGAGGCAGTACAACGAATGTTTATTAATTTCACGCTCTGGAGAGTGGGGTGTTGGTGGGGGACGACGTTTCGAGCATAAGCCCTTCCTCAGGTGGGAAGTGTGTGGGGACAGAGTTCAAAGGGTGTGTAGGGGAGTGGTGGAGAGACATATAGCGAAAGGAAACGGTGCGAATGAAAAAATAAAAAATAAAGATAAAATAAAAATAAAGCATGATCAAAATACAAGGAATGAGATAAATTTAAAAATAAAGGCATGATCAAAATAAACTGAAATTAAAAGGGGGGTAAACAGGTGGTGGAAGGGTGTGGGTGTGTAGGGGTGGTGGCGGGTGGAGTGGGGAGAGGGAGACGGGGTGTCCGAGCGGGGAGGGCTGAAAGTGGTGTGTGTGTGTAGGTGTGCGTGTGTGTGTGTGTGTGTATGTGAAAGTAAGGGTTGGGGGAAGAACGGGGTTGCATGTTCAGGAAGAGGTGTGTGTGGGGGGTCGGAGTGTCTGTGCGTGTGTGGATAGAGGGGTGGGGGAGAGGAATCAGGAAGCTGAGGGTGTAAATATGTGGTGGAAAGCACGTGTGTGTGGGGTTTAAGCGTGTTGTGGGTGTAGGTAGCGTGTGGATAAAAAATTTTTTTGGGGGTGTGTGTGTGGGTGAGTTATATAGGTGATTACGTAAGAGGATGGTTGAAAAGTTGCTAAATTCCGAAGATGTTTAGTGGATTGGTTGTTGGTCAATTTCTGCGTGTGGGTATTCCATGAAGCGATGGTCGGAAGAGGAGAGATGTGGGGTGCGCGCGCAACAGGAAGTGGTCAGCAGTGGGAGTGCTGTAGTCTGTTTGTGCTGGGAGGTGGTCAGAGGGCATAGCAGCAGTCGGTGGAATGGTAAAGGGGCGAGGATGGGTAGGTGTGAAAGTTGGAGTGAGGAGGGTGTGTGTGTGTGTATTAGTAGGGGTGTTAGTGGGATGAGTGAGTGTTGAGCGAGGGTGTGGGTGGAGCGGGGAGAGAAGGGTGTGTGTGGTTCTATGGAGGGAGTGTGGTGTACTGGTGTGTGTGTAGTTTGATGAAGAGGTGTTAGTGGGTGTTAGTATACGGGAGGTGGGGAGGGGTTGAATGCAGGTCTGAGTGGGGGTTAGTGGTGGTAGGGTGTGTAGAGTTGGTGGTGTACGAGGGTGTGTGGGTACGTGTGCGTGGGGTTGGGGGTGTTAGTGATGTTAGTTGCGTATGGGGTGGGTGGTGTAAGTGGCTGCGTGTGTTCGTGTGCTTGGGGTTAGGGGGTGTTAGTGAGGTTAGTTGCGGGGTGGTGGGATGGAGGTGTGGGAGTGAGAGGTGTGGGGGTGAGAGGTGTGGGGGTGAGGGTTAGTGGTGGTAGTAGGGTGTGTGTTTAGTGTGAGCGCGTGTATATATGTGCCGGTGGGTGTGTGCGTGTGATAAGGAGGGGGGAGGAGAAGAGGGGAGGGAAGGGATGTTAGTATGTTAGTTGGGGAAGGGTGGTCAGATGAGGGGTGGAGTGGAGGTGTTAGTATTGTTAGTTGTGGGGTGGGCGGTGAAAAGGAGGGGTGTGTTAGTGGTGTTAGTGGGGGATAAGTGTGGGGGGAGGGGGGCGGTCGAAGGCTAAAGGAATAAGGGTGGGGAGTTCAGGCCGGGGGGAGTGTGGGTCTGTAAGATGAAGATAGTTCGTTGTTCGACCGTAAGGCGATTGGCGGGTGTTCCGTGGCACTGGAGTAAGCCACAGACTGTGAGATGGCGTGCGAAATGTCCAGGGCCACCAAAGCGGCGGGCGATGGGGGAACTGCCCCCGAGACGAATATCCCGGAGGTGCTCCATGACTCGGTCCGCCAGTCGACGTCCGTAGACTAGGTTGGAGGAGGTGCAGCGGAAGGCATGCCGGACCGAGAGAGAGTGGCCGTTGGGACCCTGGAAGGTGGTGGTGTTGGTGATGTGGGGACAGGTGTTGCAGCGGGGCCTAGAACAGGGAAGGGAACCGGAGGGGAAACAGAGCGTGGGTTGGGGGGTAGGGAGCTGTGGACGAGGAGGGTGCGGAGATTGCGTGCGCGTTTGAAGGAGGGGGGGAGATGTGGGAGGTGGAGGGGTCGGACTGGAGGCGTCGGAAGAGGCGGCGGATGGTGCGGTGGAGGGGTGGTAGGTGATGGGGAAGAGGAGACGGTGGGTGGGTGTGCGGTGGCGTGGGGTGAGGGTGGTGGAGCGGGGGACAGCACGGGCGCGGGTGAGAGCGGTGTGGACGAGAGGGGGGGGTTAACCTCTGCGGATGAAATGGCTGACTAGGGAAAGGGCCTGGGACTCAAAGTCAGCTACATCACGGCTACAGAGGCGGCGGATCCTGAGAAGTTGGGAGTAGGGAATGGAGTGTTTAGTATGGGTGGGGTGGGAAGAGGTGAAGTCGAGGTAAGAGTGGGAGTCGGTGGGTTTGAAGAAGGCGAAGGTGACGAGGGAGTGGTGGGAGGGGTCGAAGGCGACGGAGATGTCTAAGAAGTGGACGTGGGTGGTGGAGATAGAGGTGGTGAAGTGGAGGGAGGGGTGGAAGGAGCAGAAGAAGGAGAGAAAGGAGTCGAGCTGTTCTCGGGTGAGGGTCGTGGCTCCGATACAGTCGTCAATGTAACGACCGTACAGTTCGGGCGTGGGGCCGGTGTACTGGGAAAAGATTTGGGCCTCAACATGGCCATCAAAAAGGTTGGCATAGTTCGGGCCCATTCTTGTACCCATGGCTACCCCCGTGACCTGTTGGTAAAACTCACCTGAGGACCAGCTCGGCGAGGCGAAGGAGGGTGGGGGTGGAGGGAATGGGGGAGGGGCGAAGGTCGAGGTAGTGTTTGAGGGCGCGAAGGCCGTCGGCGTGGGGGATGACTGTATAGAGGGACTTGATGTCTAGGGTGAAGAGGAAGGGCTGTGGGCCGTGTGGGTAGGTGAAGGAGTCGAAAAGGCGCAGGGCGTGGTTGGTGTCGGAGATGTGGGAGGGGAGGGTGGTTACAAGGGGGGCGAGGAGGGAGTCGAGAAAGGCAGAGATGAGTTCGGTGGGGCAGTTGCAAGCGGAGACGATGGGGCGGCCGGGGTTGTCGGGTTTGTGGAGTTTGGGGAGGAAGTAGATGGTGGGGGTGCGGGGGGTGCAGACGATGAGGTGGGAAGCGGGGGGGGGGGGGGGTGAGGGAGGAGGCGATAAGGTCTTTGATGGTGGAGGAGACTTGTTGTTGGTAGAGGGGGGTGGGATCGGAGGGTAGAGGGCGGTAAAAGAGGGGGTTACAGAGCTGCCCGAGGGCTTCGGCCGTGTAGAGGTCCGCGCGCCACACCACTACGGCGCCTCCCTTGTCCGCCGGTTTGATGACGATGTCATCTCGGCTTCGGAGGGAGCGGAGAGCGAGGAGTTCGCCCCGTGAGATATTGTACCGTTTGGAACGGTGGCGGAAGTCGAAACGATTTACTGCGCTACGGCTGGCATCGACGAAGGCGTCCAGGGTGCTAAATTGCCCTGGGGCCGGCGTCCAAGAAGATGGTCGTCGGCCCAGGGCGAGAAACGGGTCTGGGGCGTCCGGAGCCGGTGGCGTTCGGCCGAAATGTGCCTGTAGCTTAGTGCGTCGCACGAATTGCTCGACTTCCGTTCGGGTGCGGAACTCGTCGCTGTGCGGAGTGTGGGGTATGAAGCGAAGGCCTCTACTAAGGAGTGAGCGCTCAGGTGCGGAGAGGGGGAGGTCAGGGGGTATGGTGACAACAAGGGGTGGGGTTTGGGTGTTTGGGGGGGAAGGGAGGGTGAGGTGGAGGGTGGAGATTGGGTAGGGGTGTGGGCCGAGGGAGAGGTGGAGAGTGGTGGGCGTATGGGGATGGGCGGGTGGTGGTGGATGGGGGGAGAGTGAGTGTTGCTTGCGGGCTTTGGTGGAGCTGAGGAACGAGAAGAGGTTGTGGTTGAGGTTTTGGATGAAGGAGAGGATGGCTTGGGCGAGGAGGGGGTGGCAGGTGGAGTTAAGGCGGAGGAGGGTGGGGGTCAGTTGGTGGTCAAGTTGGCGGAGGGTGGAACGGGAGGCGCGGATGGTGTTGCGCATCAGGAGGCGTGAGGATCGGGTGAGGATACGTTGCGTGGAGGGGGAAGCGGCGGGGGAAGGGTGGAAGTGTAGACGGAAGCCGAGGGGGATAAGGTGGAGGCGGAGGCAGTGGCTGAGGAAATGGATGTGGCTGGAGTGCCGGGTTTTGGCGAAGAGAAGGTAGGAGAGTTGAAGGGCGGAGGGGAGATAGCAGGGTGGGAGGAGGGGGGTGAGGAACAGTTTGAGGCGATTATGTAGTTGGTGGAGAAAGGATCTCAGGTTGGGCATGATGGGCGTTGGGTCAAAGCAGGGGGAGGGATGAGAAGGCAGGGGTGTGAAGCGGGGTGGAGTGAACGAAGGGGTGAGTGCGAATGATAGGCAGAGACGGGGAAGGGAAAATGAAACAGAAAAACGTAGGGAGGGGGGGAGTAAACACAGGAAAATTAAAGACGAAAAATCATAAAGGTAAAAACACAGGCGATCGTGAACAAAAAATCATAGAAATACAAGAACACAGGCAAAGAATCTTATACGGAAAAAAACAAGTACAGTAACAAAATCAAACAGAGGTAATGCGTGGAAGGAAAGACCAAGTGTGGGAAGGTGTGTAAAGTTCGGAGAAAGGTCACGGCGGATTAGATCGGGGTTGAGCCGGTAGTTAAGTTATGTTCCAAGGAATGGAAGCCGTGTGAGCGTGTATTATATATAATGGAAAAATTTGAACAGGGACAAAACAGAGAGGCAGTACAACGAATGTTTATTAATTTCACGCTCTGGAGAGTGGGGTATTGGTGGGGGACGACGTTTCGGGCATAAGTCCTTCCTCAGGTGGGAAGTGTGTGGGAACAGAATTCAAAGGGTGTGTAGGGGAGTGGTGGAGAGACATATAGCGAAAGGAAACGGTGCGAATAAAAAAATAAAAAATAAAGATAAAAAAAAAAGTATATATATATATATATATATTTCGTTTTTCAATTTGTTTTGCGAAATTTCTTATTTGAAAACGTGTTTTGAAACAGATATTGTTATACATTGGGAGGGTCATGCTGCCAGTAAAATCACATGCACATGTGGTTTTTTCTTCAATTTATAATAAGTTTCCGGTTTCGTTCGATAACAAGAAGGTTGTTTAAATATTGTCAAAGCTCTTTCGTCACACATTCTGTTTTTGTGCGTTGTGTTCTTAGTTTGCGTATGTACGCGCGCGCGTGTGTGTGTGTTTATTTGTTTATGTGTTTATTTATTCGTTGGTTCCTTGGAGTGAAAACCAACAAGCACACTATATATATATATATATATATATAGTAAAAACATGTCACTATATATATATTAAAAACATGTCACTATATATATATATATATATATATAGTGACATAGTCACTACTTTAAAACCGATAATGTATGGTCTTCTAAATGTTTTTAATTAAGCATACGGAAACTAAGCACACAACGCACAAAAATAAGATAGTGTAGGACAGAACAAAGGAGACACACACACACACACACACATATATATATAGTATATATATATATTATATATATATATATATATATATATATATATATATATATATATACACTATAAAGCTGACGGCCGTATGTAAGTAACAAACTTTCCGCCAAACGGCACGAAATTTGCACCTTAGATGTAACTTTTCCCAAGTAAGAAAGTGAGGGTATTTTTGTCTACTGAATTTTGTTAAAAGATTAAAGACATTATTTAAATACTCAAGGGCAGTGGATTGGCAGTATCGGTGGAGAGTCAGACGCCATGCTTTCCAGCATAGTTACGTCCCTTTACGATCTCAGTTGAAATCCCGCCGAGGTTGACTTTGCCTTTCATCCTTACGGGGTCGATAAAATAAAGTACCATTAATGAACTGGGTAATTCCTGGCCTTGTGCCTAAAGTAGAAACAATTATTTAAATATTCACTTCTTTAAAATTTCAAATGTCAACACTTCCGGGTATACGACATTCCTAACGTATTCACGACCCAACTATCGTCTTCCTGTTTTCCTTCGATTGCAACGTTTTTCGAAATATTTACTTCTGCCTTCACCGATTGATTTTTTTAGTTTCAGAAGATCTCGTTAAGGGTGAAAATAACGATTCTTTGCTTAAACTTTAATCTGTTATTTTAATATATATATATATATATAATTATATATTCGTGTACAGATATTTTTGCATACTCAAAAACAAAATATAAACAAACGTATTTATCTCACGAAAGCACAGACGGCTTATCGTCAATGTTACTGCCGATATGCCATCCAAAAAGTCTCAGCCTGGCGGCAAAATCAGATTTTCCAGAAAAAAAAATGTTACTAGAGCAACAGAGAGACTAAGCTTCGCGATTACCATCAACAAAGCTCAGGGTCAAACCTTAAAAGTGGCTGGCCGTCATCTGGGAAAACCATGGTCAATTGTATGTAGGATGCTCTAGGGTGAGCTAAGGAAGAGGAGGGGAAGGAGAGAAGGAGAAAAGAAACCTACAATGAAAGAACATCTTAAAGTTTACCCAAGCCAAATGTTGTATTTATTAACATTTCTATCTGCAGGTTCTTAGCAAGCTTACTGTCGCTTTAGTATGGTATTCAATTCTCATATCGTTTTTGATTGATATGGTGCATATATCGCAGTTATTCATATGTTTTAAACATTAGATAACGATTGATGATGTATATTGCACGAAATATTTAGCTGAAAAATATTTTGAATGAACAAATAAAAGAGATATAAAAGAGAGATCTTTGTTGGTTGGTTCCTTCACGTATCACACGAAAAAAAAAAAACGAAAAGTGACAATCAGAAAGTATGTACAGGATTGGGATAAAAGTCCAACATTGTTTACCAATGCACGGTTGAATCGAACGACCAGAAATGGTATTATATCGGATCTACCACCACATCGTTTAAATCTCGCTGGTACCGTCATCGATTCTCAATCAAGCATCCGAATCACCGTTTTGTGACCACGCTCGCCAACAAGACCTGGCAACTCCGTAAACACAACCAACAGTTCACCTTAAAATGGGATATACTTTCCAGCGCAAGTGCATATCGGAGTGGATTGAAGTACTGCAGGTTATGTAACCTTGAGCTATTTTACATATTAAAATCCAAAAACAAACTACTTAACGATAGAATTGAACGATCATTATACTGCAACCACAAACTAAAAGCTAAATTCTCTCACTATAAAATAACTTAACATTCGAACCCGTAACTATAACACCACTTTCTAGCTAATAACCTTTTCTTCCCCCCACACTACAAGACAATACACTGCTTATCACTATACATGGTAACTCAGTGCAATTCCTAGATTACTACTACAAACCCAAAGTTCACTCACCACACATACTTTGTCTCTCCCCTCTCTACCTATCTCTCTCTACATCCATTACACTCTCTCTCTCTCACCTTTGACCTACCTCCCTCTCAACATCTATGAACCTGCCCTCTGGGGCAATAAATAATTCCGACCTTAACTATCAACGCATCTCTCCAAAAGTAACCAGTATAATAAAACCCCTACCATAACATTTTGATTAAGATATCTACAAGCCACTCTCTCCTACTTCTCCAACCCCTGCATATCTTTCTTTCTCTCTCCCTCTTCCCTACTTTTCTCTCTTCCTGTTCTACTCTATCTTCCCCAACAACCCCACTTAAGGGTATTTACATTGTACATTTACCATTCTGCTCTGAGGAAACAGTGGTCACAGCATTGGATATTCGAGTTCTGCAAGTACTTGTGAATTTGCACGTAGCGTAACTAGGCTGCAGTACCACCGTGGAAACACTTGTAAGCACACGGAATAAATTACCTTTATTATGATGTCTACCTGTTATTATTCATTCTTTATATTCACTCCGGAATACTGAAGGATCAGGAACTAAGTTTCTTGAACAATTCTTCCATAACTCGTAGAGTAACTTCTTACCGTACGTCAACCATATCCAGTGTAGTAATTAACCATTACTACATCTTGGATAATCCTATACCTAATATATATATATATATATATATATATTATATATGGGGAGGTTCATATTGTTGTAATAATATTGCCAGAAATAATAACAGAACACACTCACTGTTTGGTTGGTTTTAGCTTTGTTCTTCTAAGTTCTATTTCACTGGCCTCTCTGATTTGCCTATCTGCTGGGTCATTTCTATGTTTAGATATTATTTTAATTTCTATGTTGTCTATGTTACCGTCATGTTGTTGTCTGGCGTGTTCGTATGGTACTGGATAGTTCGTTCAGTACTATACGAACACGCCAGACAACAACATGACGGTAACATAGACAACATAGAAATTAAAATAATATCTAAACATAGAAATGACCCAGCAGATAGGCAAATCAGAGAGGCCAGTGAAATAGAACTTAGAAGAACAAAGCTAAACAGAAAAAAATGAATGACAAAAATAAATAAATAAATAAATAAACAGATTAAATAAAGATGGCGTAGACATACAATACAACAGGAGGAAACATAAAAGCACCACTGACGATGTTGCAGATGTGCAACGAAAGAACTTTGTTAGACTATATATATGTATTGTGTCTATTTTATATCTGTATTTTTGACCGTTGGTCAGTCAATGGTAAACATTGAGGACCGAATAAATTAACTGATATAAAAGATACAGAAGCGAAAACCAACCAAACAATGAGTGTGTTCTGTTATTAATTCTGGCAATATTATTACAACAATATGAACCTCCACAAGTATAACAATATTTGTTTCGACACACGATTTCATATAAAAAAAACCTCGCAAAACAAATATATATATATATGTGTGTGTGTGTGTGAGAGAGTGTGCGTGTGTGTTGTTCGTGCTTATTTTCCTGAGCGACGACTTGATAGCACTAGCAAAAGAAGCTTTAGTAGTTCTATTAATTGGTTTGTTCGTTGGTTCCTTCTTGTTGTTATTGTTGTTATTGTTGTTATTGCTGTTATTTTAGCTGATATTGTTGCTGATGTTATTGTTGTTGTTGTTATTGATCTTCTTTTTATAGTTGTTGTGTTTGCTGTTATTCTCATTCTTTTTATTTTCTCCAGTGGTTTTGTTTACCACCTCGTTGTTTCCATAGTTGTTGTTTTTATTACTGACTTTGTTGTTATTGTTGCTGCTGTTGTCGTCGTTGTTGTTAGATTACTATTCCTGTTGGAACTTTCTATATTTTTTGTCCTTAAAATAATATCATTCAAAATTATATTATTTTCCAACTCCCAAATCGTCTCCATTACACAGACGCTGTCATCTTTCTTGTCCGAGTCAAGTGTTGACAGCGCCTCCCTCTCTCTATTACATGATTCGTTACGCTGATTCTTTTCTGTAGCATTCATCATAAAAATAATGATGATAATAGTAATAATGATTTCTTTATTAACCACAAAAGGCCCACATCAAGAAAATACATTATGACAGTACAGGACGAAAACATAGAGTGTGTATGTATTTGTGTGGGTTTTGCGTGTAAACAAATTTTAGCAATGTTAAAAAAAAGATAATAAAATTAAAACAAAAAAGGTTCCTCAATAGGGAGGAGACGTTCGAGGGTCATTCGTGGCAAAAACCTCATAAAACCACGGATGCCCCAATTTTTAGGGTAAGTGCCCTGTCCTAATTGTACTCCTCCAGTCTACAGGCTTACACTCAGAGCGGGCCCATTCACTCAGGCCATGCTCGCTTCTCTCACTCACCTTTCTACAAATTGCTTTGAAGGCAGCACTTCTCTCTCTACCCTTATTTTCCTCCTCAAGTGGAATCTGAAGAAGTTAATCAGGTCTTCCCCAAAGAGAAAAATGCTCGTCTTTAAACCTTTCAAGCGTGCACACCATACAACCTCTTCCACCACAAGACATATGAAAACGGACTGCCATTCTTGATTAAAAGAAGGCGGCAGGACAATCTTCACAATGGACTCATTGATAACCGAATTTGTCCTACACGTGACAGCAGGTGTTCGATATAAACCTACAAGTCAGCAATGCTCGGACACTGGACGATTTCGTGCAGGACGGCTTCGTCTCCCTGTGCGCATCTTGGACCGGTCCGGCTGACGTCACTTCCATGTCTGTAGAGTTTATCTTCCAGTGCAGTCAGACGGGGTTTGGGACAAGGTACTCTTCGTAATATGTGTGCAGTGCCTAGTAGTGTTATCCTTTGTATGTTGTATATATTTGAAAGTCCTGGGTTTTTTTTTTTTTTTTTTTTATCATTCTTAGAGCACCAATTATTATAGATCTTTATATCTATATTAGATCTATATTATAGATCTCTAGATCTTTATATTTGGAGAGTTTCTCTATTTCCTTGGAAGATATATTGTCGTCTGTGGGGATAGATACATCTATTAGAAGGGATCTTTTCTTTGTGGTCTTTGACTATAATATCTGGTTGGTTGGTTGGCCTTGATCTCCCTGCCTGTGCATATCCCAGAGAATGGTTGCTTTGTCATTCTCTGACACTTTTTCTGGTGTGTGTTTATACCATCTTTTTTCTGTTGGTATTTCATAATGCTGGCATAATTTCCAGTGTATGAAGGTGCCTGTGGATATATTCTTTTTTGGCTAGTGCTGGGCATCCAGAGACTATGTGGTTGATTGTTTCCTCCCTATCTCCACATATTCTACAGTTACTTATAGTGCTTTGTTTCATAATGTACTTCTGGTAGGTAGACTCTGGTCCTGTGCTGCAATTAGAAATCCTTCCATCTCATATTTTAGTGCAGTGTTTTTGAGCCAGTTTTGTGTGTTTTTTTGTCTACTTCCTTTCTATTTAGCTTTTTGGGGTATTGGCCATGTAAGGATTTCTCTTGCCATCGTTTTAACATGGTATTCTGGGTGTCAGTTTCAAATTTATTATTATTATTATTTTTTTAAAATTTACTTTCATTATTGTTTCTGAGGTAAACTTTGTCTTTCATTCTTACGGGGTCGATAAAATAAAGTACCAGTAATGTACTGGGTAATTGTGGCCTTGTGCCAAAAGTAGAAATAATTATTGTTTCTGAGATATATGCCGAGTGTCTTCCTGACACCTAGGGCAAATAAATTCACAGTGTGCATTGGTAAGCCAGTTAATACATCACATTGATTATAATTAAAAAAAGAAAAAAGAAAAACAGTATACATATATACACATGTGCATATGCATATGTAAATACAAGGAGGCATATCAATCTTACAGAGATAGTGCTGTTCTCAATACGTGTGCAATACCAGTCAAAACAATTGTTTGCACCTCGTGCAGAGAGGGTAAACCAGGAATCATTCGCAAATATTGTTCTGTTCCTGTCTTCGAGAAAATGTGGCACTTAAAGGCCGTTACAATACCAGTCCTCCCACAACCACTGGTATTGTAATGGCCTTGAGGTGCCACATTTTCTCAATTTCAATAAGCAGATCTTTATATTTTCTTAGCTTGTCAAATTCTTTTGCCGCGATATTGTGATCACATGGGGTGCTCATATCTATCAATAAACAGACCTTGTTATGTTGATCTTTTATAATGATGTCAGGTCTATTTGTTTTTATGGTCCTGTCAGTATGTACAGGAAAGTCCCAGAGAATCGTTACTTTTTCTTCTTCAGTTACAGCCTCAGGGTGATGATTGTACCACTTGTCTTCAGCTTTGATTTTGTAATGCCGACACATTACCCAGTGTAGATATTGGCCAACTCTGTCATGTCTATATTTGTATTCTACTGGTGCTAAAACTTTACATCCAGAGACTAAGTTTCAACTAAGATCCACTGTTTCAACCTCAGCATTGCAGAATCGGCACTTTGGGTTTATTCCGTTTCTCATCACATTGGCCTGGTAATTACGAGTCAATAAGCTTTGATCTTGGGCAGCTAAGATGAAGCCTTCACTCTCCGCCTTTAGCCCTGAACTACGTAGCCACTGATGGGTGTGCTTTTGGTCAACATCAGCTTGTTTGCTACGGGTCACATATTTGCCATGCAGACGTTTCTGTTCCCAATTTGATGCTAATTGTCCTTGCCCTTTTGCTTTTGCCAGTGATTTTATGTGCCTAGCAGCATCAGTTGCAACAGTTTCTATAGTCTGTCCAGCCTGGGTATCAAACATGAGATCAGTAGCATATTTGTTGCTCTCCTTCAAGATAGAATAAATCTTCTTACTTCTCTCATGCTTTTCAACAAGTTTCAGCATACAGTCGTTAATTGTTTCAAGGTATATGGCCAGTCCAATGATGGTGGTCTTATAAGCAAGTTCAAATTGGATCAGGCCACGGCCTCCTTAAGTTCTAGGAAGGAAAAGACGATCCACATCTGCTTTTAGGTGGTGCATCCTATTACAGGTCAGTAGCTTACGGACTTTGGTGTCGATTCTTTTGATTTCACTCATATTCCAGTTCAACACACCAAAGCTATAAGTGACAACTGGGACTGCCAAGGAATTTATGGCTAGCACCTTGTTATGAGCATTTAGTTCTGATCTCAGACCTGTAACATTCTTTCCTTATACTCTCTTTCATACTTGCATGCTGTATGCCAGAGCCCTCATTAATCCCTAAGTATTTATAGGTTTGTTCCTGCGCAAGTTCCTCTATGATTGCTTCAGCATTATTATTATTTTTATTTATTGTTCTTTGAGTCTCAGTCATTGATGTTAGTTTAACTGGAAAGTTTGTTGAAATGAATATCAAGCCACTACCTGCAGCCTCAGATATTCAGGACGTATCGGAGGGTTCTTGCTGTTCCCAGCAAGCATGCCTTTTGAAGTGTTCTAAAAAGCGGGGCGGGGCCAATTTTCTTTAACCATCCCTGGAAACTTTTTGAGATAGTACCTAGTGCGCCTATGACAATCGGGACCACTTTGACTTCATGGCAGTTCCAAATCCTTTTTTCCTCCCACTTTAAGTCCTGGTATCGGTTAGTTTTCTCCCTCTCTTGCACTCTCGTGTCGAATGGGCAGGCCACATCCACAATCAGGCACGATCTTTTTTCTTTGTCCACAACCACCAGGTCAGGTCTATTGTGTTCCAGTTTCTTGTCCGTCTGTATCCTAAAATCCCACAGAACCTTCACCTGATCGTTTTCTATCACCGCCTCTGGCTTATGTTCATACCACTTCTCAGAATGTGGTAAATTGTTTACTTTGCATAGGTGCCAGTGGATCACCCTGCCCATCACATCATGTCTCCAGCCCTTATAGTGAGTCTGGGCTAGGTGTTTACACTCGGATACAATGTGAGCCACAGTCTCCTCTCTCTCTCCACAGATCCTGCACAGTGAGCTAGCCTCCTCCTTGTAAATATGGTGTTTCAACCACTTCGTTTTGAGGGCCTGCTCCTGCGCAGCCATTAACATTCCTTCTGTAGCCTTTTTAAGGTCTCCTCTTTTCAACCAGTTCCATGTCTGTGGATCTCTAAAATCAGTTTTCTCAAAAGTACTATGAAGGGATTTTTCCTGAAGGATGCTCTTTCTCCTTGATGTTATTTCCTCCTTGGACATCCCCTGGCCTATTGTCCCCTCCTTCAGTACAGTTCTGAGCATTGGCTCCTTACTCTCAGTCACGTATTTGTGTAGGTTGTTTTTCTCCATCTGAACACAGTCCTCTATGCTGATAAGACCTCTTCCACCCTCAGATCTCCTTAGGTAGAGTCTATCGACATCACTCCTCTTGTGGAACATGTTGTAGATAGTCAATAGCTTCCTAGTCTTCCTATCCATTTCTTTTTGTTCAGCAACATTCCATCTCAGAATTCCCGCACTGTACCTAATAATAGACACAGCTCGGGAATTTACTGCACTTATGGCATTCCTACTGTTCAGATGTGACTTTAATACGCACCTTACTCTCCTAATGTATTCAGATCTTATCAATTCCTTCATTTTTTTGTTCTTGATGTCATCAGCCTCCAGAACACCCAAATACTTGTATCCTTCTTCAGTGTCAATTTCCTTTATCATCTCACCTGTTGGTACCTGGATTCTGTTGCTTCTGCTCAATTTACCCCTCTTCATCACAAGGACTCCACACTTACTAATACCAAATTTCATACGAATATCATTGCTGAAAATGCGGACAGTGTCAACAAGCACATCCAACTCCTTCTCACTCTTCCCGAAGAGCTTAAGATCGTCCACGAAGAGGAGGTGATTGATGGTAAGCTCTCCCTTTCCCAACTTGTATCCTGCTCTCACTTTTCGCAGTACAATGGTCAGGGGCATCAAGGTAAGGACAAACAACAGAGGGGACAGACTATCTCTCTGGAAGATACCTCTCTTGATCTTCACGCCTCCCAAGGATTCTTCAGCTGATGTTAATTCTGTTTTCCAGGACTTCATACTTTTGCCCAACAACTGTCTGATGTTATCTGCCACCTTGAAGATTCTAGGCTTTTGGTGATCCAAGAATGAGGCACCATGTCAAATGCCTTTTTGTAGTCTATCCATTCCATGGCAAGCCCAGTGTGTCTCCTCTTGCAATTCCTCATTAGCATCTTATCAATAAGTAACTGGTCCTTTGTACCACGTGGACTTCTTTCGACATCCTTTCTGTTCGTCCGGTAACAAGTTGTTTGTGTGGAGGTGATGGTAGATTTCCTCAGACATAATGCTTGTCAACAGTTTCCACATTACGGACAGATATGTGATAGGTCTATAGTTGGTAACATCATTACCGTTGATTCGGTCTTTCATTACCAGAACTGTGGTACCTTTTGTCAACCACTCTGGTACCTCACCTGACATCAAGCAGTCATTGAACATGGTTGTCAGTTTCGGGTGGAGGGATGTTATATTTTTAATCCAATACCCCTGCACACCATCTGGGCCTGGTGATTTCCAGTTGGTTAGTTTTTTGGCCTGCCCCTTAAGAGTTTCAACTGTGATACTCAAATCAGTTTGTTGTTGTGCCTGTTCACTAATCTCCTTTTGTACTGTCTCAATCCACACTGCCTGGTCATTATGTTTAACATCCTGCTCCCATATTCCTCTCCAGAATGTCTCAGTTTGTTCCGCTTCAGGGATCAAGTCGTTGCCTCTTTCTTTCCCTTCAAGCTGTCCAAACAGCATCTTCTGGTTGTTGTCAAACATGCGGTTCTGTCTCTACTGACTGACTCTGCTCTCGTATCGCCTAATTTTTGCACTCTTTGCTACAATGCGTTGCTTCAGTTCCTCTATGATAATATTTAGCTTTTTCCTCCTAGTTTTGTACTTTATTTCCAGTCTATTTTTAGTGTCTATGTTTTGTAGTGTCCCATTCAGTAGGGACTCAAGCTTTCCAATGTCATTTCTCATTTCCATGATTTGAGCATTCAGTCGTTTCTTCCACCAAGGTTCTGATTTTATTGTTATTATTATTGTTGTTATTCCTTGAATCTCAGTCATTGATGTTGGTTAACTGGAAAGTCCGTTGGAATGAATATCAAGCCAATATTATTATTATTATTATTATTATTATTATTATTATTATTATTATTATTATTATTATTATTATTATTATTATTATTATTATTATTATTATTATTATTATTATTATTGGGGAATTTTTCATTGTTATTTTTTGTTACATCCTCTGTTTTTGTTTTTTACACGCAGAAATGCCCATTTGTACCGTCCTGCATTGTCCTGCACTGTCCTTAATGTCTACTTTATGTAAACCCTTGTGGTTAATAAAGAAATCATTATTATTATTATTATTATTATTGAATGCTATGGTTGACGGAGGCTCGGCTCTGTAAGGTATTGTAAATTTTGAACGCTATAACAATTGTAAATTGTTTAAAACTTTAACCAACTTGTAGACAAAAACACCCCCCTCCTCGTGAGAGGGGTCTTTCTGCCCGTTATTTGGCCCTTCGGGGTTAAATAACTGCTTATTGGGGTTTTGTGCCCAATATTTATTTTAAACAAAAAAAACAACATGGCTACGAAAAAGAATTTTCATAGGTCACTCCCACTCATTCCGTCTTGTTCTTCCTCAATCATCACTACAGCAGAGAGAAGATTGTCTCTCTCCCTCCCTTCTTTAAACGTGTCTCTCTCCCTCCCTTCTCTTTCGCAAGCGACGACAGAAAAGAAAAGTCTCGACGACAGAAAAGAAAAGCGTGCAAGATTTCTCCACGACGACGACGACAACGACAAAACAGGTGTGCGGGAAATACGAAAACCCATTTCATTCGTCTGACGTCAGGAATAATAGCAGTAGCAGCCGTAATAACAACAGCAATAGTGACAATGAAAACAACAGTAGCAGCCGCAACAGCATCACCAGCAGCATAAAGAACAACAGCATTAGCAGCAGTAACACCAACAACAACCACAGCAACAGCGGCGGAGGCAGTAGTCGTAGTACCTGCAGCAACAACAAAAGTAACAGCAGCTCTGACGACAACAACAACAACAGCAGCAAAGAAAAACCAATCTCATTTGCAGGTATTGCGAAGAACCTGGAAACAATCCTCATAACAAATGAGGAATTAGAGGAAGCGAAGAAGATGGTGACAAAGACTGGACACCGAGCAATCTGCAAGGCAGCGGAAAATTTTTTCGAAACCCAACAGCACTGTACGGTCACGTACCGTACAGTAAGTACAAAATCCCGTAGGGTTGAAAGAGCCACAGAGGCTCAAATACAAAAAGCCTTGGGGTCTGTGTGGCAGCGGAAAACGCACATCACCCGAGGCAAAAAATATGCCACCGTAGACGTACTTTTTGCCACACCCCAGGAGGCAAAGGCTCAATCCGTAGTGACCCTAAGGAGCGAGGAAATGGTGTTGGTGCCCTCCTACTGCGGGCAAAAAATTGTGAGGGTCAAACTGACCCACGCCCCCCCCCCCCCCCCGGGATGGCCCCTTCTTGGCTGGCCGCGTCTGTCCTCGTCGGAATCGAGGACAAAACAACTGTACTGCAAGTACAGAAAAAAGTAAGAGAAGATTGGGTCGGCACCTCCATTGAGATGCTAATCCAAACCAACCAGGAGTGCATCGAAGCTATCCCGGATGTGATAGACTTCGACAACGGCACTCAACTGCCCATAAGTGTTGAGGGCAAACGCCCGAAATGCTTTCGCTGTGGATCGAAGACTCACCTCAGGGCCTTCTGCAACGAGAAGACCCTGAGAAAGGAGAAAACCCCCCTCCTTCCGAAACCGGCTCCACGGCTACCAGCAACAGGACAAGCTGCAACCAGGAACGATAGGTCCGTGGCACCCATACCCACGCCACGGAAATCAAAAACAGCAGCAGCAGTGGAAATATTAACAACAACAACAGCAATACCAAATGCAGCTGCAACAGAGACTCCAGTGCAAACATCACCAACAACAACAAGTGAAAGAGTGGAGCTGGTACCCCTCCCCGACCTCACAGAATCAGACATGGAGTGTGAGGTGGGAGAGGGATGGCAAAAGGTCGTAAGAAAGCACAAACGCAGAAGCAGCGCATCGTCGCCTTTGAAAAGGGAGGAAAGAAATGAGAAAAGGGTAAAGTCTACTGCAAAGAGACTCACAGCAGCAACACCACCAACACCATCACCACCCACACTAGCACCACCATCACCACCGGCGACAACCCCACCGCCAACAACACCTTCAACACCACCACCACAAGCACCAACATCGCAAACACAACAAAACACATACACCCAGCAACAACGACAAGAAAATAGCAGAACCACACCCACCCCCAGAAAAACAAATGCACGGCAATAAATACACACAACAAGAAACTAATGACTTACATAATTGAACACACAGACATTTCACAACACGACTACATAATACCAGCACCAATCAAAACGCCAACTAACATAAGACTGCAAAAAATAGCACAGAAACAATACACAAACATTAAAACGAAATTCCCCAACGCAGTTGATGATTTCAGGGACCTAGGAGGATTAATCAATCGAAGAGTATATTCGGACATACTCATAGAAGAGCCGACGACCAGCCGAAGGTACGATTCAACGGTCCCTTCACCAGACGATAAAGTGAAAAGGGATGTAAAAACCATCCCTCCTCTACCAAAAGTACGGTAAGTGGTCTTTCCCATCTTTTCCACTCTATTTTAAACATGATCTCACTCAGAATAGGCAGCATAAATGCGCGTGGCTTGGGGTCGTCATGGAAGCAGGGTCACCTGCTCAACGACCTCAGGTCACTAAACATAGATGTAGTGGCCATCAGCGAGACCAGAATCTCCGAAACATGGGCCTTCGCACCGATCTTCGGCGGCTACGATGTGTACGCATCTCCCAGCCGTCCGGGATCGGGGGGAGGAGTTGCTGTGCTTTTTCGGAGAGGTTTGGATCTCGCCATACGGGCCATCTTCCTGGACCCAGAGGGTAAGCTGGTGGTGCTGGACGTGACCAGCGGAGACGGGCAAGCTTTCAGGCTAGTGGCCGTCTATGCCCCGACAGGAGCAGGGCGGCCTGATTTCTTCCGGCGTCTGGAGACCTTTCTTGGAACGTCCCGCTCTTTAGTGTTAGTGGGTGACTGGAACGGGATCTTAGATGCACGCTGGGATTTTGTGGGATTAGCGGATAGGGGTGGAGGGTGCAAGAGCCTCACCAACCTGCTCAGGCATTTTTAACTGTCTGACAGGTACCGATTGGATTTCCCGAATGTGCCAATGTGGACTTGGACAAACCGCATAGGGTCATCCAGATCATATCTAGATAGAGTATTTTGTAGGGAAATAGATAGGTCTAGCATAGGCTGTCCACAATTCAAGATAGTCAGCTACACGGACCACAAATTCGTGATCTGTGTGCTTGACTTAGATAGGCTTCATAGACGAGGACCCGGCTACTGGAAGCTAAACGCGTCCTTACCAGCGCGCAAGGCCTACAGAGACCGGATTAGCGAACTAGTTAAGCGGGCGTTGACGGGGGCGATCGTCAACAACAAGTGGTGGTTTGCTCTGAAAAGAGCGATTAGAATAGAATCGATTAGGTTTAGTAAGGCTTTAGCAATAGAGAAAAATAGAGCAGAGGGAGAACTAGTTAGAAAATTAGACGAGGCGCTTAGCAAAGGCATTGCGACCGACGTGCTTGCGGCGAAATTGGCCCTTGACCAATTCTTCAATGCAAAGCACGAAGGCTGCGTTGTCAGAGCAAGGGGGCGTGCTCTCAGACACGAGGGGACGAAAGCCGTTCAATAGGCCCGAGTGGCGGAGGCGCGTCGTGGCAACAAAGCCACGATCCGGTCTTTGGTGGACCACGACGGGCGCATGCTACTCGATCCCGGGCAAATGTGTGAAGCTTTTCAGCGACACTTCGCTCAGCTGTTCGGGGGCAGCGGTGGGCCGGGTAGAGGGATGGACTTTACTGTCTACCTCGACGGACTGCCGCGGCTCTCGGCCACTGAGGCGAAGTGTTGCGAAAAGCCGATAACAGCCGCTGAAGTAAGGGAGGCAATGACTGGCTGCACAAGGGGTAAATCGCCTGGTTTGGATGGTCTGCCCTATGAACTTTACGTACAGATGCCAGACTTGTTCGGAGGCCTCTTGGCGGACGTCTACTGCAACTGGCAACAGAACGGGAGAATTCCCAGTTCTGTGAGCCGAGGAGCAGTGGCACTGCTGAGAAAGGATCCGAACAAGGGGGATAACATAGACAATTTCCGGCCCATAACTCTGCTAAACACAGAGTTCAAGATTTTGGCCAAGGTGCTAGCAAAGAGGTTGGCGCTTGTCGTTGGTGGTCTGGTGGGAGAGGCGCAGACATGCGCCATTCCCGACAGATCCATCCACGACAACCTCCACCTCATGCGATACATCATAGAGAGGGTAGCTAAGGAACCTGGCACGGGTGGGTTCTTGATCAATTTAGATCAGTCGAAAGCTTTCGATAGGGTTGACCATCGTTACCTAGCGGCAGTCCTGAGGGCGGCTGGCTTTGGGCCCGTCTTCAGAGGCTGGATCGCTGCCATGCACAGCGACATCTGCTCTGTGGTGAGAGTGAACGGTCACCTGTCGGAACCGTTCAACACCATGCGCTCGGTCCGCCAAGGATGTCCCCTCTCGTCCCTCTTGTACGTATTGACTCTCGAGCCATTACTGCACAAACTGGAGATGTTGAGGGGAGTCCCGCGCGAACTGGGATGCGGAAGATCCGTGTCAGCATATGCGGACGATGTCACCGTAGTGGTGTCGAACGCCAAACACATCGAGGCGATCGGCACTACACTAAGAGAATACGAAGCGGTGACAGGAGCAATGATCAACCAGGAAAAGTCAGTGGGCCTGCAGCTCGGCACCTGGAGAGGCAGGTCCATGCCGTCCAACAGCGTCGTCGGACGCTGGACGGACGGACCGGTTAAATTGCTAGGGGTCTGGTTCGGTCCGGACCTCCAGACGGACAAAAACTGGGACGAGGTGACGAGCAGGGTGGCTTCTCTCACCCAGAAATGGGCGGAGAGGAAGCTATCCCTGAAAGGTCGAGCGGAGGTGGCTAACGCGTACATCGCGTCTGTCATCTGCTACCGCCTGACCGTCGTACCTTGTCCTAAGCCTCGCCTGACTGCGCTGGAGCGTTTGCTCTTTCGCTTTTTGTGGAAGGGACGTGCTCCGATGGTCAGGCGGTCCATCTGTTGTCAACACCCGCTACGTGGAGGGCTGGGCATGCCGTGGCTGATGATGCGCAGGCACGCGCTCAGGCTACGACATCTCCACCTCTTCCTCGACGGTGATCAGGTGTGGTCGCCGTTTGCTAGGCGCGTATTCCCCCAGCTTGTTTCCTTGACGGAGCTGCAGTCCTGGGTCAAGCGAAGACCGAGAGGGAGCGCCTGGAGACTGGAATGTCTTCAGGCGCTCACAGCCCTCGACCAATCGGGCAATGTGATCGGTGGAAACTCCACCTCGGCGTTCTATAGAGGATTAGTGGAGGGGAAGAGCGACGACGTACTTGGGGAAACTCTAGGCGTCGACGAAAATCAACTAACCAATCTCTTCGGAAGAACTTTCGGGCCAGGGCCTATGGACAACTTCCAGAAATCTCTGGCCTGGCAGTGCTACCGAGGAGCCTTGCCAGTTCGGGATAAACTCTACAGGCATGAAGGTGCCGTCAACCGGGCATGTCCGAGATGCGCGCAGGGCGACGAAACCGTCCTGCACGCACTCGTCCAGTGTCCGAAAATTGCTGACTTGTGGGTTTATGTCGAACACCTGCTGTCGCGTTTAGGACGGATCCGGCTATCATCTGAGTCCATCGTGAGGATTGCCCCGCCCTCCTCCTTTAGCCGGGAAGGGCAGGCAGTTTTTATCTGCCTGGTGGCCATGGTGAAAGAGATAGTATGGTGGACACGTTTGAAAGGGCTGAAGACGAGCACTTACCTCTTCGGTGATGCTCTGATTGACTTTTTCAAATTTCATTTGAAAAGGAAAATCAGAGTAGAGAGGGAAGTGCTCTCTTCCCAGCATTTTGTTGAAAGATGGGTGAGAGAAGCAAGAATGGCCCGAGTGAATGGGCCTACTCTGAGTATATATCTGTAAATTAAAGGTGGAAAACTGGGAGAGGGCACTTGCCTTGGTGGTCAGGGTCATTGTGGCTTTTTACTGGGCTTTCTCCACAAATGTCCCTCCGAAGTCTGCCCCCTATTGGGGAATTTTTCATTGTTATTTTTTGTTACATCCTCTGTTTTTGTTTTTTACACGCAGAAATGCCCATTTGTACCGTCCTGCATTGTCCTGCACTGTACTTAATGTCTACTTCATGTAAACCCTTGTGGTTAATAAAGAAATCATTATTATTATTATTATTATTATTTGCATTTATCTTGCTTTATGTTTATACGAGTTATCACCAAGTCACAACCAGTGACCTCAAGAGACAACAAGGTCCGCCATGTTCAAGAAAGAACATACATATTCACACATGCATCCTTAGTGTTTAGACTTGTGATGTACTTATATTGACAGGATCTTCCTTAGTATATGGGCAGTTCCCATTAGTACTATCTTTTGTATTTCTCCTATACGCGGGTTTCCTGGGATTTGCGATAAGTAGTCGTTAGACCCCTTAGGTATCATTCCCAGAGCGCCTACAACCACTGGTATTGTTTTAGTTCTCAATTTCCACATTTTTCCAATTTCTATCTCCAGGTCCTTATATTTGCTCAATTTTTCAAATGTTTTTATAGTATTATTATTATTATTATTATTATTATTATTATTCTTTGAGTCTCAGTCATTGATGTTAGTTTAACTGGAAAGTTTGTTGAAATGAATATCAAGCCACTACCTGCAGCCTCAGATATTCAGGACGTATCGGAGGGTTCTTGCTGTTCCTAGCAAGCATGCCTTTTGAAGTGTTCTAAAAAGCGGGGCGGGGCCAATTTTCTTTAACCATCCCTGGAAACTTTTTGAGATAGTACCTAGTGCGCCTATGACAATCGGGACCACTTTGACTTCATGGCAGTTCCAAATCCTTTTTACCTCCCACTTTAAGTCTTGGTATCGGTTAATTTTCTCCCTCTCCTTTTCTTGCACTCTCGTGTCGAATGGGCAGGCCACATCCACAATCAGGCACGATCTTTTTTCTTTGTCCACAACCACCAGGTCGGGTCTATTGTGTTCCAGTTTCTTGTCCGTCTGTATCCTAAAATCCCACAGAACCTTCACCTGATCGTTTTCTATCACCGCCTCTGGCTTATGCTCATACCACTTGTCAGAATGTGGTAAATTGTTTACTTTGCATAGGTGCCAGTTGATCACCCTGCCCATCACATCATGTCTCCAGCCCTTATAGTGAGTCTGGGCTAGGTGTTTACACTCGGATACAATGTGAGCCACAGTCTCCTCTCTCTCTCCACAGATCCTGCACAGTGAGCTAGCCTCCTCCTTGTAAATATGGTGTTTCAACCACTTCGTTTTGAGGGCCTGCTCCTGCGCAGCCATTAACATTCCTTCTGTAGCCTTTTTAAGGTCTCCTCTTTTCAACCAGTTCCATGTCTGTGGATCTCTAAATTCAGTTTTCTCAAAGAAGGTACTATGAAGGGATTTTTCCTGAAGGTTGCTCTTTCTCCTTGATGTTATTTCCACCTTGGACTTCCCCTGGCCTATTGTCCCCTCCTTCAGTACAGTTCTGAGCATTGGCTCCTTACTCTCAGTCAAGTATTTGTGTAGGTTGTTTTTCTCCATCTGAACACAGTCCTCTATGCTGATAAGACCTCTTCCACCCTCAGATCTCCTTAAGTAGAGTCTATCGACATCACTCCTCTTGTGGAACATGTTGTAGATTGTCAATAGCTTCCTAGTCTTCCTATCCATTTCTTTTTGTTCAGCAACATTCCATCTCAGAATTCCCGCACTGTACCTAATAATAGACACAGCTCGGGAATTTACTGCACTTATGGCATTCCTACTGTTCAGATGTGACTTTAATACACTCCTTACTCTCCGAATGTATTCAGTTCTTATCAATTCCTTCATTTTTTTGTTCTTGATGTCATCAGCCTCCAAAACGCCCAAATACTTGTATCCTTCTTCAGAGTCAATTTCCTTTATCATCTCACCTGTTGATACCTGGATTCTGTTGCTTCTGCTCAATTTACCCCTCTTCATCACAAGGACTCCACACTACTAATACCAAATTGCATACAAATATCATTGCTGAAAATACGGACAGTGTCAACAAGCACATCCAACTCCTTCTCACTCTTCCCGAAGAGCTTAAGATCGTCCACGAAGAGGAGGTGATTGATGGTAAGCTCTCCCTTTCCCAACTTGTATCCTGCTCTCACTTTTCGCAGTACAATGGTCAGGGGCATCAAGGTAAGGACAAACAACAGAGGGGACAGACTATCTCCCTGGAAGATACCTCTCTTGATCTTCACGCTTCCCAAGGATTCTCCAGTTGATGTTAACTCTGTTTCCCAGGACTTCATACTTTTGCCCAACAACTGTCTGATGTTATCTGCCACCTCGAAGATCTCCAGGCTTTTGGTGTTCCAAGAATGAGGCACCATGTCAAATGCCTTTTTGTAGTCTATCCATCCCATGGCAAGACCAGTGTGTCTCCTCTTGCAATTCCTCATTACCATCTTATCAATAAGTAACTGGTCCTTTGTACCACGTGGACTTCTTTCGGCATCCTTTCTGTTCGTCCGGTAACAAGTTGTTTGTGTGGAGGTAATGGTCGATTTCCTCAGACATAATGCTTGTCAACAGTTTCCACATTACGGACAGACATGTGATAGGTCTATAGTTGGTAACATCATTACCCTTGATTCGGTTTTTCATTATCAGAACTGTGGTACCTTTTGTCAACCACTCTGGTACCTCACCTGACATCAAGCAGTCATTGAACATGGTTGTCAGTTTCGGGTGGAGGGATGTTATGTTTTTAATCCAATTATTATTATTATTATTGTTATTGTTATTCCTTGAATCTCAGTCATTGATGTTGGTTAACTGGAAAGTCCGTTGGATTGAATATCAAGCCACTACCTGCAGCCTCAGATATTCAGGACGTATCGGAGGGTTCTTGCCGTTCCAAGCAAGCATGCCTTTTGAAGCGTTCCAAAAAGCGTGAAGGGGCCGATTTTCTTTAACCATCCCTGGAAACCTTTGGAGATAGTCCCCAGTGCGCCTATGACAATCGGGATCACTTTGACTTCATGGCAGTTCCAAATCCTTTTTTCCTCCCACTTTAGGTCCTGGTATCGGTTAATTTTCTCCCTCTCCTTCTCTTGCACTCTCGTGTCGAACGGGCAGGCCACATCCACAATCAGGCACGATCTTTTTTCTTTGTCCACAACCACCAGGTCAGGTCTATTGTGTTCCAGTTTTTTGTCCGTCTGTATCCTAAAATCCCACAGCACCTTCACCTGACTGTTCTCCATCACCGCCTCTGGCCTATGCTCATACCATTTCTCAGAATGTGGTAAATTGTTTACTTTGCATAGGTGCCAGTTGATCACCCTGCCCATCACATCATGTCTCCAGCCCTTATAGTGAGTCTGGGCTAGGTGTTTACACTCGGACACAATGTGGGCCACAGTCTCCTCTCTCTCTCCACAGATCCTGCACAGTGGGCTAGCCTCCTCCTTGTAGATATGGTGCTTCAACCACTTCGTTTTGAGGGCCTGCTCCTGCGCAGCCATTAGCATTCCTTCTGTAGCCTTTTTGAGGTCTCCTCTTCTCAACCAGTTCCATGTCTGTGGATCTCTAAATTCAGTTTTCTCAAAGAAGGTACTATGAAGGGATTTTCCCTTAAGGCTGCTCTTCCTCCTTGATGTTATTTCCTCCTTGGATATCCTCTGGCCTACTGTCCCCTCCTTCAGTACAGCTCTGAACATTGGCTCCTTACTATAGGTCACGTATTTGTATAGGTTGTTTTTCTCCATCTGAACACAGTCCTCTATGCTGATAAGACCTCTTCCACCCTCAGATCTCCTTAGGTAGAGTCTATCGACATCACTCCTCTTGTGGAACATGTTGTAGATAGTCAATAGCTTCCTAGTCTTCCTATCCATTTCTTTTTGTTCAGCAACATTCCATCTCAGAATTCCCGCACTGTACCTAATAATAGACACAGCTCGGGAATTTACTGCGCTTATGGCATTTCTGGTGTTCAGATGTGACTTCAATACGCTCCTTACTCTCCGAATGTATTCAGTTCTTAACAATTCCTTCATTTTTTTGTTCTTTATGCCATCAGCCTCCAGAACGCCCAAATACTTGTATCCTTCCTCAGAGTCAATTTCCTTTATCATCTCACCTGTTGGTATCTGGATCCCGTTACTTCTGCTCAACCTACCCTTCCTCATCACAATGACTCCACATTTACCAATACCAAACTGCATACATATATCACTGCTGAAAATACGGACAGTGTCAACAAGCACATCCAACTCCTTCTCACTTTTCCCGAAGAGCTTAAGATCGTCCATGAAGAGGAGGTGATTGATGGTAAGCTCTCCCCTTCCCAACTTGTATCCTGCTCTCACTTTTCGCAGCATAATGGTCAAGGGCATCAGGGCAAGGACAAACAACAGAGGGGACAGGCTATCTCCCTGGAAGATACCTCTCTTGGTCTTCACGCTTCCCAAGGATACTCTAGTTGATGTCAACTCTGTCTCCCAGGACCCCATACTCCTGCCCAGCAACTGTCTGATGTTATCTGCCACCCTGAAGATCTCCAGGCTTTTGGTGATCCAGGAATGAGGCACCATGTCAAATGCCTTTCTGTAGTCTATCCATCCCATGGCAAGATCAGTGTGTCTCCTCCTGCAATTCCCCATTACCATCTTATCAATAAGCAACTGGTCCTTTGTACCACGTGACTTCTTTCGGCATCCTTTCTGTTCGTCCGGTAACAAGTTGTTTGTGTGGAGGTGATGGTAGATTTCCTCAGACACAATGCTCGTCTTATTATTATTATTATTATTATTATTATTATTATTATTATTATTATTACAGTTGCATTTATCTTGCTTTATGTTCATACGAGTTATCACCAAGTCACAACCAGTGACCTCAAGAGACAACAAGGTCCGCCATGTTCAAGAAAGAACATACATATTCACACATGCATCTTTAGTGTTTAGATTTGTGATGTACTTATATTGACAGAATCTTCCTTAGTATATGGGCAGTTCCCATTAGTACTATCTTTTGTATTTCTCCTATACGCGGGTTTCCTGGGATTTGCGATAAGTAATCATTAGACCCCTTAGGTATCATTCCCAGAGCGCCTACAACCACTGGTATTGTTTTAGTTCTCAATTTCCACATTTTTCCAATTTCTATCTCCAGGTCCTTATACTTGCTCAATTTTTCAAATGTTTTTATAGATACATTCTTGTCTATTGGAACAGACATATCAATTAGCAGGCATACCCTCTTTTGAAAGTCCTTCAATATTATATCAGGTCTATTTGCATCTATTTTTCGGTCTGTTTGGATGCTAAAGTTCCACAAGATTGAGATGTGATCTTTTTCAAGTATGGGAGGTGGTTGATGCTCCCACCAATTCTTTTGATGGGGCAGGTCAAAATGCTTACACATTATCCAATGTATGTATTGTGCAGCTCTGTCATGCCTGTTTAGGTATTCGGTTGGACCTATAGGACTGCACATTGAAATTATATGGTCAATGGTCTCTGGTTGTTTTTTGCATACACGGCATAATGGGCTGCATCCATTTTTTATTATGTTGGCTTGGTAATTTTTTGTTGGCAGACACTGATCTTGTGCTGATATAATCAGTCCTTCAGTCTCCGATTTCAGTCCAGAGGATGCCAACCACTGATGGGTTAAAGTTTTGTCAACATCAGGATTGTTAGCTCGCTCTGGGTATTTTCCATACAGAGGCTTTTGTTGCCATTTCTTAGCCAGTTTCTGTAGCAGTTCTTTCTTTGCAGTTACTTTTACCTGCTTTGCTTTTTCTGTGTTTTCCATTTTAGCAGTAAATGGGACTTCTGAAATTTGTAGTCCATTACTGTATCTTTGTGCATCTTTTGTAATGGAATATGATCTTTTGATGCTTTCGTGTTTCAAAACGAGTTTTATCATCCAATCATGTGATTCCCTTAGATATGTAGATAATCCAATTGTTGCAGTTTTCAACGCAATGTCTAACTGGATTAACCCACGTCATCCTTCTTTCCTAGGGAGATATATTCTATCTATATCTGCCTTAGGGTGATGCATTCTGTGCATGGTTAAGAATTTTCGAATTTTTGTATCGAGCCTACGGATCTCTGTGCTTGACCAGTTGATGACATTGTAACTGTAGGTTACTACTGGTATGGCAAGCGTGTTTATGGCATCGATCCTATTCCTTGCATTCAATTCCGTTCTTAAGATTGCTCTTACTCTGCGGTAACATTCCTTCCTTATCCTTTCCCTCATTGTCGAGTGCTTGATTCCGTCTCCTTCACAAACACCTAGATATTTGTAAGTTTTTTCTTGATCAAGTTCTCTTATCACGTTCCCCCGATCAAGATTAATGTCTGAACTCTTCAGCAGCTTTCCTCTGGTGAACGTTGCTTTGGCGCATTTATCTAGTCCAAACTCCATTTTAATGTCATCACTGAACTGCTCCACAGTGGATAATAGCCCTTGCAATTGTTCATCATTTTTTGCAAATAGTTTCAGGTCATCCATGTAGAACAAGTGATTAATGGTTTTGTCATAGACTTTATATCCATGATTTGTTTCATTGAGCATTTTACTTAATGGTATAAGTGCGATGCAGAATAAAAGCGGTGATAAAGAGTCACCCTGAAAAATTCCACAATTAATATTAACTTCTCCCGCTTCCCGTGATTTTGTTTCACTATTCAAAAGGAGTGTCGTTTTCCATGTCTTCATACTGAATGACAAAAACCTCCTGACAACGGGGGATATTTTGAAAATCTCTAAATATTTTTCAATCCAACTGTGTGGCAAACTATCGAATGCTTTTTTATAATCTATCCAAGCAATTGATAGATTTTTGTGTCTATTATGACAATCTTCCAGTATCATTTTGTTAACCAAAAGCTGATCCTTACAGCCATATGAGCCTCGTTTACACCCTTTCTGCTCAATGGGAAATAGGTCATTTGTTATCAGGTGGTCATATGTGTATTCAGTTAGGACTGATGTTAAAATTTTATACATTGTGGTCAAGCAAGTTATCGGTCTGTAATTTTGGGGATTGTTTGTCTCATCATTCTTCGGAAGCTGGAATGTAATGCCGTTAACTAGCCATGATGGTATCTTTTCTGGCTCCTTAACTATTTCATTGTAAAGTTGGGCTAACAGCTCATGAGACTCTGTGAAGGCATTTATCCAAAAATTTTGTATTTTGTCTTTTCCAGGGGATTTCCATTTGCTGGTTTTTCTTAGAGCCAAGCGCAACTGTTCAACTGTTATATTTTCTCATATTTGTTACTCAAGGTGAGCTGTATCTTTCATTTGTCTGTCTATCCATGGGGCATGTATGTTATGAACTTTTTCTTCGGCCCAGATCTTTTCCCAGAATTCTTGCACTTCCTCCTTGGGTGGTATTGATTTAGCAGTTATTGTTGACTTACCAATTTTTCTGTAGAAGTTTCTTTGGTTGTTTTTGAACATATTATTGTCCTTATAGAATCTAGATCGTTTTTCAAAGCGCCTTATACGAGCAGCTTTGGCCGACACTTTTTGCTTGATTATTTCTATCAGCATGTCTATGTCACATGTTGATTTTATACTGTACTTTCTTTTCAATTTTCTAAGTTTAGTTTGTTTATTATTATTATTATTGTTTGTTTATTATTATTATCATTATTATTATTGTTGTTATTCCTTGAATCTCAGTCATTGATGTTGGTTAACTGGAAAGTCCGTTGGATTGAATATCAAGCCACTACCTGCAGCCTCAGATATTCAGGACGTATCGGAGGGTTCTTGCTGTTCCAAGCAAGCATGTATTATTATTATTATTATTATTATTATTATTATTATTATTATTATTATTATTATTATTATTATTATTATTATTATTATATACACACACACACACACATATATATATATATTGATTGTTTTAGGTAATCCAGTTAGAGATTGTGAGTACTCTGTACTATGGATAGTTTTAACGTACGGCGTTGTTTGACTCAACAAGAGGTTTCCTTAGTTAGGTAGCGAGTTTACGAGAATTCCCATGCAGGTTATTCTTGGAGTAATAGTAGTGAAAGAGTGAAGAATTACATGGTCGGCTGTACAAAAAGGGTTTCATTTACAGTATTAACAATTGTTTCATTGATCAGGTGAGTCTAAAGGCCGCTGATCACTCGAAATTGCGTCACTCAACCTTAAATACAGTGTTTGTCTCTGATCAAATCATCGATGATTACTTTTTAAGAGGAAAATGGTCTTCTGACACTCGCCCGGGTAGACGTTACATAATGTAGCTCTTGCAGCATTATGACTGGGTACTCAAACAGCTGTTAGACTGTTCGAACATGATTGTGATATATATCGACTTTGCAAAGGCCTTCAACAAAGTAGATCGTGGAACGATATATCAGAAACTACGGAGCTTTGACATAGTTGGAAAACTAGGTGAATGGCTTCATGACGTCTTATAAGACAGAAGCCAGACTGTTGCAGCCAACGGGATCCTCTCAAAGGAAACGTCAATAGCAAGTGGCATGCTCTAGGGAACCATGTTGGGGTCACTATTTGTGGTGGCTCTCTCAGACATGCTTTCTGTAATACAGATAGCCTCCCTCACAAGCTAAGCTGATGACATGAAAGTAGCACAGGCAATCAAGAAACTGGCTGATGCTGCTCTCTTACAAGATTTAGATGTCATATACTGATGGGCTAAAAACAACAATGTGCAATTTAATGCAGGTAAGTTTCAAACCCTCTGCTATCAACTCAGAAACACAGGACCACTACAACAAGGGTACACTGGACCAGGAGGAATAGAAATCCCCGAGCCGAAATCAATACAGGACCTGGGTACTGACATGAGCAATGATGCATCGTTTAATGCAAACATCACCAAAATGACGGCAAGGTGCAGACGACTGACTGGTTAGATTCAGGTTAGATTTCAGGACAAGAATTTCGGAAACTATGTTGGTCCTCTCGGGGACTTTCATCCTCAGCCGACTGGACTATTGCTCTCAGCTGTGGTCGTTCCACAGTGTCAAATAAACCGCAGGAATCCAACGAAACAACATCAAGAAGATTGCTTCAATGAAAAAGATGAGCTACCGGAAGAAGCAGAAATAACTAAATCTTTACTCCCTGGAGTGAAGACAGGAGAGATATCCAGTGATATACGTATGGGAGACCCCTGGAAGGGCTAGCACCAAACTTTGGCATTGCGGACCGGACTAGCTCTGAAATATCATGTTGAAATACATTGGCTGAAATATTTTGTTCTATTTTATTTGCCATTTGTCTTTTGTATTTTTCTACCGCATTGTACCGGCTTTTTGAAAATTATCGCTTTTTTAATTACATTTCTCACAATGATTCATGCTAACTACAATATATACATATGTGCGCGCGCGTGTGTGTGTGTGTGTGTGTGTGTGTGTGTGTGTGTGTGTGTGTGTGTGTGTGTGTGTGTGCGTATGTGTTTGTATGTATATGTGTATGTATGCATGTACACGTATATATATATATATATATATATATATATATATATATATATATATATATATATATATATATATAAAAGACAGGTACATGTTGTTGAAGTGTGTTTTACTCCTTCAATACATCAATATGTCCAGCTCCTGGTTGTGTTGTTAATTCTCTGAGGAACTGGAATCATATGATTCCAGTTCCTCAGAGAAATAACAACACAACCAGGAGCTGGACATATTGATGTATTGAAGGAGTAAAACACACTTCAACAACATGTGTACCTGTCTTTCCCACACCAATTCTGACTGCCTGAAGAGGTCATAGCTAATTATGGCTGTCACCGAAATATATATATGTATATATATATATATATATATATATATATAAATTAACGGAGTCATAAACTCACGTTGGTCCTTGTAATTTATGAGCCCAAAGGAAAGAGAATCCTGGGCTCTTCAAATATAATATATAGAAAAGATAATACACGAGAGAGAGTGTGTTTATCAATGTACAGAGAAAACCACCAGTGTATGGGATCTATAAACTAAGAAAATATAAATCAGAATGAATTTACCCACCTTTATAACTATAAATCACACACGTACAAACTCAAAGAGATTTGTTTCGCCCAAAGGGGTCATCAGCGTCCGTGTTAAGTGAATACATTCCATATGTAAGAGAACTTAAGATAACTGCCTTGCAACACGTGGTAGAGAGAAGGAAATGCTTGCAAGGGACAGTAAACTAGTGGCTTGGGTGGGATGAGCTGCTAGAAAACGCAGCCCCAAACCACTCAAATAAGAAAGCTCGACATAAACACAGAGAGAGAGAAGACTGCAATATATCAAAATAAATTAAAGAAATCATAAACTTGTGGTTTTCCTTGTACATTGATAAACACAGACTCTCTCTCATGTATCATCTTATCATATATATATATATATATATATATATATATATATATAGGGTAAGCAGAAATAACAACACAATCGATACAGTATATGGAAGGAATATATTAGGTTAACGCTTGAAATAGCAGGAAGAGGGTTTAGATGAGAGTATTTTAGAAGGTGGTTAATAGAAGATATAAAGATCTGTATGTGTTGAGAATGTATGTATTTGTGTATTGTATCACTGAAGTCACCATTGAAGCACTTAAAAGCAATGTTGTGGTAAATAGCATCATACGACGTTATAATGTTTTTGATATATAATTTATTTACAAAACGATTACCATAAGAAATGAATAGACAAATTAAGATGCTGTAAGGAAAATGCGGTCCGGTGGCTGAAATAAGAAGCCCGGCTGCGGCAAGTCCGGTAGATACATTTTGGAATGTTTGAGGAACGAAATCAAGAGGTTGTTACCTTGACGGGATCTAGATGCAAAGAGAAAGTTTATCGAAAAGAAGCGGGAATTTTTCCCTTTGGGCGGAAGTCGAAATACATTTCCCTACGCTGGTAGCGATTGACTGAACTGAGCCAACAGCGCACGGAAGAAGATATCAATGAACCCAGGAAGGTAGGTCGCTACAATACCCCCTATTTAGTCTGGAAGACGATACATAAGATTGAGTTAGCATTGATTACTAGCAGGAAAACGGTGAAAGAGAGCACATCAATGAAAAAATTGAACAAAAGACTGCATGCAAGAAGAAAAATTGTAAATGAGGCACAAAAGGCCTTGTTAAGCCGCTATGTCAAATGACTAGCTGTTTTGCTATTTAAACGCGGCCACCCGGGGTCTAACAGAAAACGGATAAAGTCTGACATGAGCAAAGTTGCTGTTCTTGCATTAAATGTTAGTTATGGTAATTGTTTTACCAGAGCTGTGTAGCTGTTATGGTAAATGTTGTACCAGAGCTGTGTAGCTGTTATGGTAACTGTTGTACCAGAGCTGTGTAGCTGTTATGGTAATTGTTGTACCAGAGCTGTGTAGCTGTTATGGTAAGTGTTGTACCAGAGCTGTGTAGCTGTTATGGTAAGTGTTGAACCAGAGCTGTTGTGGTAATCGTTTTACCAGTAGCTGTTGTCAACGATGATGTTGTTCATGTTTTACCAGAGCTCTATAGTTGTTATGGCAAATGTAGTACCAGAGCTGTGTAGATGGAGCTGTTATGGTAAATGTTGTACCAGAGCTGTGTGGATGAAGCTGTTATGGTAGTTTACCAGTAGCTGTGTACTGGCAGGTATCTGCATTTTCCGATTCTGGTGAAGAGAGATCTAGGATGGCTGTTATGCGGCCATAAGATGTGAGTCAATATTTGCAGGTGCGGGCAAGGAGTTGATGGGAAGGGAAGAAATTGTCGGCGTCCCAGATGAATTGCCGAAAGTGCTTGGTAGTCAGAAAAAGTGGTTAAGGTTTCTTTGAAAAGAAAGCAAGTTGAATCTGTAGGTGGGTGGTAGTTGAAGCGGTAAACCCGTAATTCTGGCGAGTCCGCTGGAGAAACGGTGGGAACTGGTGACAGGTCCAGTTCCATGAATGTTTTCCCAGTGAATCGGGTAGAGTGACAAGATTGAGGTTTTTATGCTATAGGACTATGAGTGTGCAACGAGATGCGAAGTTGAGTGAACCCAGCTGCAATTAGCAATTCTCGTGTTGCGGGGCCTGTGTGAGTCCAGGTGAATAAAGCTGCATGTGTCGATAGCATGTTTACGTACATCAACCAGGTGAAAAGGGATCTCGCAGAATATTACGGCGTTTGAAGAACATATACTATAGACAACAACATGTTGGTGTGTGGCAAAGAAATGTGTGTGCGTATGCAGGCATGTAATATAGCAAAAGAAAATGTGTGCATGCAGTCATATATACAATGATAGAAAAAAATGAATGTTCATATAATACAGTTTAAAAAAAATAAATGTTCAAACATTGCCTGTAAAATAAAGAAGAAATAATTGTTTTTTAACAAAAAGTTCAATTTTTCTTTTCTTTGAAATTTCTTTGGGATAAGAATGTTATCGTTCTTACTAGGAAGCTAGTAGAGTTGTTGGTGTTGTTTATTGTTGCTATTGAAGAAAATGACAGCGATTCCTCGGGTGTTTTCACAGTGATGTGTTTGGCACTATTTTGAAGAGCATCGAAGCGAAGTCACAGTAAATCTTCAGTAGAATAGAGACATCGATGAATCGTGAAGTTTTGTAGAGCAGTGAAGATTTGCAAGCATCGAATTCACCATTATGTGGCGAGTAGGCTGTTGTTGTTTTGATTCTCGAGTTACCGTTGTTGCGAGAAGTTGTAGCGGTTATATGACAAGAGACGATAGAATAGGTGAAGCATAGAAGTAAACAATATGAAATCGTGTGGTGCGTTGCGTCGGAAAGACTATAAAGCTGCCACATCGTTGTTCTCGAGTTTATCGTTAGTGGTTAACTGCTTCTGCTGCTGAAAGTTTTGTTGATGTTGATGGTAGCCATGTTAAAAAAATTTGTTCGTGCTATAATTTTTTAAAATACAGCTAATTTTTCCTCAAAGAATGTTTTCTCAGGCGGGTTCATTGAAGATGAACCACGTGATATGCTGTTATCAACAAGAAAAGTTTTTTACATGGTGTTAATACAATACAATACAAGAAAGCTTGCGTGTTCTCATTTTAAAAATACTACTTTTTATTTTTTTTTGGAGGAACATTTAGTTCGAAAATGTTCCCTCGACGGGGTCACCAATTTGGAAGGGTGTATTTTAGAAGATGGTTAATAGAAGATATAGAGATCTGTATGTGTTGAGAATGTATGTATTTGTGTATTGTATCACTGAAGTCACCATTGAAGCAGTTAAAAGCAATGTTGTGGTAAATAGCATCATACGACGTTATAATGTTTTTTATATATAATTTATTTACAAAACGATTACAAAGGTTTAGCTGGCATGCCATAAGAAATGAATAGACAAATTAAGATGCGGTAAAGAAGACGCGGTCCGGTGGCTGAAATAAGAAGCCCGGCCGCGGTAAGTCCGGTAGACACATTGTGGAATGTTTCAGGAACGAAACCAAGAGGTTGTTACCTTGTCGGGATCTAGATGCAAAGAGAAAGTTTTATCGAAAAGAAACGGGATTTTTTCCCTTTGGGTGGAAGTCGAGATACATTTCCCTACGCTGGTAGCGATTGGCTGAACTGAGCCAAACAACGCACGGAAGAAGATATCAATGAACATTTCGGACGCTAGTCCTTCATCAGAAGAAAGAATGAGAAGTTAGAAAGATTGAAGGGACGGGCAGGGTGGAATCGGAAAAAATGTTTTTAGAGAAAAATAACAGGCCCATTCATGTTGCCATCTCTTGGCAAACTGTTGATGCTGGCGTTTTGTGTATAATATACTCTTTTTAGAAAAGTGGATGATGGAGCGCGTCTACCTGAAATGGAAAAAAAAACAAAATAAAACGTTTTGTATATAGAGCTATATGTATGTGTGTGTGTGTGATTAAACGTCCTTACGAAACTAAGAGGATATGTGTGTGTATATGTGAGTCAAAGAGTGTGTGTGTACTTGTAAGTACAAAGTTGTGGGCAATAGCATGTTAATATAAGTGAGTGTGTGCGTGCGTGTATATATGTATATATATGTGTATATATATGTATATACATATAATTTTTTTTTTTTTGAGGGGGGGGGGTTCATATATATATATATGACCCCCCACCCCGAAAAAATAAGACATAATTAAGTCATTGTTTAAGCAATTAACTAATTATTCAGCACCAAACCTATTCCTTTTTTTGTTTCATTGTTCAGGCTATGTATTTATCGGACACTGCAGTTCTTTTGAATACTCAATAAAATATATGATGCCATTCTTCCACAAAAACAAGACCTTTTTACGGCTTGTTTCGTTGGGATATTCATATACATTCTTCATGGAGTTCTAACAGTGTTATTGGTCTTACTGTAAATGGGTAGATACCAGTGTATATATATATATATTATATATATATATTATATATATATATTATATATATATATTATATATATATATTATATATATGGCAGTATCGGTAGAGGGTCGGACGCCATGCTTTCCAGCATAGTTACGTCCCTTTACGATCTGAGTTCAAATCCCTCTGAGGTTGACTTTGCCTTTCATCCTTACGGGGTCGATAAAATAAAGTACCAGTAATGCACTGGGTAATTGCTGGCCTTGTGCCTAAAGTAGAAACAATTATATATATATATAAACTATATATAAACATACACATATCTGCTTTCATCGATGGTGGCTAGCAACATTGTAACATACATACTTTGACACGAATTTACATAAATCTCCATTAATTTGCCTAAATAAAGCATTAAGTATGTTATACCCAAAGCGGAGTGTACCATATGGTAATACAAAATTTATGCACACGTGTGTATATATATATGTATACACACACACACACATATATATTAGGCAAGTGTATCATGGCTTTTAGAATAATACGTATTCTGTATGAGGCAACTACAATGGTTGGTATCAGGAAGGGCACAAGGCTGTAAAATATTGTTTCAAACAGGCTGTCCAACTCATGCATGAATAAAACAAAATTGGATGTAAAAACGATGGTGATGATGATGATGGTATATATATATATGATATATATGTATGCATGTATGTATATATATACATATATATATATATATATATATACATACATATATATATATATATTTATATATATATATATATATATATATATATATATATATATATGTATATATATATATGTATGTATATATATATACACACACATATATATATATACATATATATATATACATAAATATATATATATATATATATATATATATATATATATATATATATATATATATATACACACACATATATATATATATATATATGTCAGATGTGAGAAAAACCACAGACCCTCCATCTCAACTCACCTTTTGAAAAGCAGAAGAACTGCGAAACCGGTAAAGGAACCAAATAAATATATATATTTTTAAAAAAAATAAGACTTCAGTTGCATTTTCGATTTCATCCCTTTTTCTTTATACTTCCACTCGTGTAGGACACCTCGGTTATTTTTCATTTTGTAAAAAAACCCTCACTTTCTAATATATATATATATATATATATATATATATATATATATATATATATATATATATACATTCACATAATCAAAATATATGTTTTATTATATATATTTCGAAGGTACTATGCTGTTTTTTTTCAGTACGTCCTCGTCAGATAAAATACATGAATTGATGTATGACATACCTCAACGGTCTTGATGGTTCAATTCCAGTATTGGCAGTCAATACTGGAATTGAACCATACATCAATTCATGTATTTTATCTGACGAGGACGTACTGAAAAAAACAGCATAGTACCTTCGAAATATATATAATAAAACATTTATTAATATTCTGAATAATATATATATATATGTGTGTGTGTGTGTGTAGATATAGTTAAATACATATGTATATACACTCTGTGGTATTCCCCCTCCCACTAATTTTTTAAATTCATATTCGATATAATCTTCGCCACGTGTGCCTTTTTAACACATATCTAGAAATAGAATTTACACCGCCATATAACTATCTTACTCTCATTCTCTTCTTTCCTTTCCTCTGCCTCCCTATCATTTTGTTCTTGTCTAGGACTTTAGTTCAAATATATATTTTTTTTGTTTTATTTGCTGTCTATTTTTTCTCATTTTTTCTATTCTACTGTGCAATGTGTGTGTGTGTGTTCGTAAATAAATGGAAACAGTAAAGCAAACAAAACAGTACAAAGAAGATATATATAAGTTCAAGTCTGGATATAGTAGGAAAAGAGTCTTAACATTTCGGACACTAATCCTTCATCGGGAGATAGAATGAGAAATAAAAGAAATAGAAAGATAGATGAGAGCAAAAGAGGGAGAAATAGAAAACATTTTGGAGAAAAAAGCACGTATGTGTTCAATCTGATATTTTGAAGAAGTACTGGACCCACACACACACACATTCATACATATACACACAGACTAAAACATACATATTCACTATTAATACATCAAGGTACATACACACCACTCCAATACACATGCCTGCTCATACACCCATATACACATACAACAAAAAATAAAAACTATATGCACACTCACAAAATACACTTCATCTGTATGCACATATAGGTACAAGTGTGTATCCAGATGGTCTGCAAACACCTCAGTACCCACCCCTCTATGCCTGATGACATACCTACCCACCCACCTCATCCAAACCTAATAAACAGTTTTTTCTTTCTATTTTCTTCGACCTCCACACCCCTTTCTCCTAAATGTTCTCATCCTGGTCAAGGACAAATGTCTGATACATTAAGACATTCATTTTCCTTTTCAAGCAAGGGTGAAATTAATAAGACTTTATGCAATTATATCGCTATCTTTGCCTTTTGTTAACTTGAACTATATATATATATATGTGTGTGTGTGTGTGTGTGCGCGCGCGCGCAACTAATCCCACCAATTGTCCTAACCTGTAATTAAATACTCTCAGAAAATCAAAGCCAACCTTGAACCCAAGCCAGTATAAACCAAAAACCTATACACCATCCCTATTTCCCATTAAATCAACCACCGATGTGCACCAACCTCTCTTATGGGTAACACTCATGTCTTCACTCTCCATGGAGCTATGCCATAAACAATGAGACTGGGGTACAATTGGAGGTATGGACTTCAGCCAGTGACCGCTATCTTCTCCATGATGCCAAACAGCCTGACACGTTCTATTCTAGTCGCTGGAAGGAGAATTACAACACAGATCTCTGCTACTTTTCTAAATCAATCAATAAATGTCCTGTTCAGGCTGCTCACAAGATACTCCCTCACTTTCTCTACAACCAACTTAGACCAGCTATGATACACATCAGCATAGAGATTCCTGTTATATAATCCAAGCCACTACCACGTGGAACTTCAGAAAGGCTGATTGGGAATCTTTCAGTTCAGATGTAGAGGAACAGATCATCAACTAGGAATTATACTTCATTTTGTAAGATTCTGAAGGATGTTGCCAAGAAACATCCCACGAGGTTTCTGTTAATCTTACACCCCGTGTTGGCTTCCAGTGTCTGAAGAGCTTCTCAAGAGCTATGAGACCTCAAGTGATCCACATATTGCTACGGAACTCTTAGACCCTCTTGACTCAGCCAGACACGTTTGCAGGGAATGGTGGAAGATACGGATTTCATTCACCCTAGGAGGAAAGTATGGAATCTCCTTAGGCGACTTGGTGTAGCATCTCCCATTCAGCAACAGTCACAGAAAGTAACTGCTAATGCAGTTGCAACACGCCTACTTCTCAACTCCAAGGTACCTTCAGCCAAGGAGGCATGCCAAGAAGTCCATAAGAATCTCTCAGCAGCCTACGTATCCTCACCGAAGGGTACCCCACTTGCTAAACCTTACACCTTAAGTGAGATAGATACTGGCCTTTCATCCACCAAAGTAGACGAGGCATCTATCATAAATTCCTTAAGGATTTCAGGCCAATTGCCCGAGACTGGCTGGTTTCTCTCTACACAGTCATCCACTCAACTGGAGTTATCCCGAAGATCTGGAGAGAAGCTAAGGTCATCGCCATCCTGAGACCCGGGAAACCTGGGGATAACCCTGCAAGCTACCGACCAATCTCTCTCCTCTGTACCTTTTACAAGATATTTGAACAGTTCCTTTTGGTTAGGGTTGGCCCTTTAGTAGAACTCTTCCTAAGGAGCAAGCAGGCTTCAGACCACAAAGAAGTTTCACTGATCAAGTTTTCACCCTCACTACCTTCATTGAGGTTGGCTACCAACAAGGTCTTAAGACAGAGGCTTCTCTGGTCAACTTCTCTTCTGCATACGACACTCTATGGAGAAGCAGCCTCCTTCTGAAGACCTGTATACCATCAAGTACCAGCCAACTGTGAACATACTTGCCTCCATACTCAGTAACCTAAGATTCAGAGTGTCGCTAGGAGGTCAAACAGGTTCAACCAAAACCCTGAATGATAGCCTTCCCCAAGTTTCGCCCAGCTTTAATGCTCTTTAAATGAGTGATATACCCAGGACAACTTCAAGGAAATTTGCATACACAGATGACCTTGCCTTGGCTATCCAATCTACTGACTTTGACAAACTCAATTTTACACTCAATTTCACACTCACAGGAGACCTGAAGAAGATGGGGGACTATTACAGCTACTGGCACCTTCAGTCCAACCCAAGCAAAACCACTGTGACAGCATTCCATATCAGCACCAGACAAGCTTGGGTGGAACTCAGGGTCTCCTTCTGTCGTACACCTGTCAAGAATGAACCACACCCCAAATATATTGGTGTAACATTGGGTGGCAGCCTGACCTAGTGAGAGCATCTAAAAAGGGTTGTCGGAAAGCTGAAGACCAGGATTAATATCATCCACAAGTTAGCAGGAAACTGTGTTTAGCACTTGCATACCCAGTTGCAGAGTATTGTTCACTGGTCTGGGTAGGGATATGCCATGCCAAGCAAGTTGATACCACCCTCAACTTAACAATAAGTATAGTATCTGGCACACTGAAATCTACACCTATTCATTGGCTGCCTACCCTTTTTCATATAGCATCTTCTCACATGTGGCATCAGGAGATGATCCGCAAAACAACACCGCTTACCAAGTCCAAGACAGACCTTCCCATTCATGAAGATTTTCAAAACGTTCCCAGCATGTGCTTGAAATCACGGAAACCATTCTGGGAATCAATGACGACCCTCCATGACAATAACTTTGATCTGAAGGAAGAGTAGTAAAGATCATGGAATGAGTCCAAATTTGCCAACTAAGACCACGTCCAGGACCCCACATCTAAATCAACCGGCTTTGACCTTCCCAGAAAGCAATGGGTGACCCTTAATCATATCCGCACAACACATCTCCATCGATGGAAAATAAAAGACAGCTCTGCATGTGACTGTGGGGACCCTAACCAGACAGCACTGCATGTTGTTCAGGATTGCCCCCTCAGATGTTTTCCTGGTGGCATGGAAGCAAATGATGTCGTGGTCTGGCTCGCTGGTCACGATCTGCCTACAGACAAGAATCAGGCTGCAGCCGACATATTACGTAGTTTTTGTATAATAAAAATGATTATTATCTGCAGCGACTACCATCATATATATATATGTGATGGTAATCTGCTCTCATTCAGAGCTTGACCCTGTGATAAACAGGCAAAACTCCAAAGTAACAAAACTTACTATTTAGCCTTAATAAAATGAATATTAAAACTCTACTTCGATATTGAGTACTCTTTTCTCTCAGCCGTCAACCACATACGGATATATATAATTTAACTCCATTCCAGCACCACCAACGAGATTCAAGATTTTAAATGACAGAGAAAAATCGTAAAATATTGAGTTTTATCTATTTTTTGCGTAATTGTGGGTGAAATTGAAAAAATTATCTGCGTCAAGACGCAATCGAAACTACTTCGAATACTGAATTGTAAATTTCAATTGAAGAAATTCTATATCGTAGATTTCTATAACGAAGGAGCATGACCACACACTGAGCTTTATAGATTATGATATATGTATGCGTGTGTGTGTGTGTGTAAAAGGTAAACAGAAATAACAATACAATCGGTACAGTATATGGAAGGGATATATTAGGTTAACGCTTGATATAGCAGGAAGAGGGTCTTAACGTTTCGGACGCTAGTCTTTCACCAGAAAAAAGAATGAGAAATAAGATAGATTGAGGGGACGGGCGGGTTGGATTTGGAAAAAATGTCTTTAGTTAAAAAAATAACAGGTCCAATCATGACATCCCTTGCAAAACTGTTGGTGCTGGCGTTTTGTGTATGATTTATTTTTTAGAAAAATGGATGATGGAGCGCGTCTACCTGAAATGGTAAAAAAAACCCGTTTTGTAAAAAGAACTATACTTGTGCCTGTGCTTAAGCATGTGTGTGTGTGTGCGTGTGTGTGTGTGTGTGTGTGTGTGTGTGTGTGTGTGTGTGTGTGTGTGTGTGTGTGTGTGTGTGTGTGTGTGTGTGTGTGTGTGTGTGTGTGTGTGTTATTATAGGTCCGTACGAAGCTAAGAAGAAATATGTGTGTATATGTGAGTAAAAGAGTGTGTGTGCATGTAAGTACGAAGCTATGAGCAAAAGTATGTGAATGTGTGTATACAGAGCAGTGAAGGGAAAAGTGGAGTGAGCATATATATTCGGCACGTATTAGTTGTAAGAGAAGATGTTAATGATCAAGAGAAAGTGATAGGAATCTAGGGGCGTGATAATGGACGGGATATTACAGAAATATGGGATAACAAATTATCGTTTTAAGTAATCCAGTTAGAGGTTGTGAGTACTCTGTACTATGGATAGTTTTAACGTACGGCGTTGTTTGACACAACAAGAGGTTTCCTTAGTTAGGTGGCAAGTTTACGAGAATTTCCATGCAGGTTATTCTTGGAGTAATAGTAGTGATAGAGTGAAGAATAACATGGTCGGCCTTTAGACTCACCTGATTAACGAAACAATTGTTAATACTGTAAATAAAACCCTTTTTGTACAACCGACCATGTTATTCTTCACTCTTTCACTATATATATATAGTAATAATTGTTTCTACTTTTGACACAAGGCCAGCAATTACCCAGTGCATTACTGGTACTTTATTTTATCGACCCTGTAAGGATGAAAGGCAAAGTTAACCTCGGCGGGATTTGAACTAAGATTGGAAAGGGCCGTAACTCTATGCATCAAAACATGGCGTCTGACCCTCTACCGATACTGCCAATCCTCAAATGGGAAGACTAAAATTCGAAGAGGGCTCGATAAGGATAAATATATATCAAATATATAGGAACCCTAGTGCAAATATTTATTAAAATAACAGATTAAAGTTTAAGCAAAGAATCGCTGCTTTAACCCTTAACGGGATCTTCTGACACTAAAAAAATCAATCTGTGACCGCAGAAGTAAATATTTCGAAAAACGTTGCAACCGAAGGAAAACAGGAAGACGATACTTTGGTTATTCTTAACTCCGTAGCCGAAATCATTCGGTTTCCTAAATAGAATATTAGTCTATGACTCCATTTATACCATAAACGTGGTTTTGTCTTTGATTGTATTTGTTCTCAACGCTCCACATAACGACGCATTATCCTCGCTTTTTTTCCGTTCATTGCCAGGGAACGTCTTCACGAACCAAAGTATCGTCTTCCTGTTTTACTTCGGTTGCAAGGTTTTTCGAAATATTTACTTCTGCGGTCACAGATTGATTTTTTTTAGTTTCAGAAGATCTTGTTAAGGGTTAAAGCAGAGATTCTTTGCTTAAACTTTAATCTGATATTTTAATAAATTAATATATATACATAAATATAATAAACAACGCAATTTAATTATTCCATTATCAAAGTTTTCAAGAATTTAGACGATTCTAACAGAAACGCCTAGGTCGTTCATCAGATGAAATAGTTATGGTAATAGGTAACTATTAATAGTTAATAGGTAACTATTTCATCTGATGAACAGACTGGACGTTTCTGTAAGAATCGTCTAGTTTCCTGAAACCTTTGGTAATGGAATAATTATTTTGCGTTGTTAAAATACGCGCGCGCACACACACACACACGTATATATATATATATATGAAAAGATTCAAGACCCTGACAGCTGAGCTGTTTCGACAGATAGATCCGAACTAAAGCACCAATATTCGAACGGTGGGTATCTAGCTGAACTTATTAATTGATGGGTACAGCCCATGTATAGGCATACAATCAAAACAAAAAAAATCAAAGCAATATAAAAGTTTGTTGTATTTTGTTTTTTTCTGGGAGTGGTCAGTGATCTGGAGGGGGTGGGGATACCTTAGATCAAATGGCTGGTATAGTCCTGCTATATGTTGTGTATTTTATTTATTACATTCTTGGCAGTGAGGGGCTAGACAGGCTAAAATGTAAGACAAATCATCTTCATCATCATCACCGATTTACGTCCGTTCTTCCACGCTAACATGGGTTAGACGGGTTGTCCTGTGTGGGCAGTGTCCGGTCGGCTAACCATGCCTTGCTCATACGGGAACTGATTCTGGCTTGATTTCTACAGTTGAATGCCCTTCCTAACACCAACCTCATTTACAGTGAGTGCTGGGTGATTTTTTTTCGTGGCGCCTACACGTCCACTTTACAGTGTGGGCTGGGAGCTTTTTTGGCGTGGCACCTCCACGACCACTTTGCAGTGGGAGAGTGTGCGGTCATATTGTCTATATGTTTCAGCTTTGGCTTGTACCCATGGGGGCTCGGGTCTTCTGTATTATTGCGTGACGCCAGAGGTCACGGTCATGTGTCATCGCCTTTGAGAGGTGTAATTGGGTAAGGTCGGCTTTTATCACCTCATCCCAGGTCTTCTTGGGTCTCCCCACTCCGTGGCTTCTATCGACTTCTAGTGCTCTGCACCTTTTTATGCAGCTGTCATCCTTCATATACATCACATGTCCATACTAACACAACCACCTCTCCTGCATACAGCATTTGATTCCTCTTATGCTCAGGCTCTCTCTCAATTCGTTTATGCTTTGCTGTTCACATATATTACTATTACACATCCATCGGAGCATGCAGGCTTCGTTTCTCTCTAATCTACGTAAGTCTTCCACCTTCAGCGCCCAGGTCTCACTACCATGCAACATTGCTGTTCGGATACATGCATCATACAGTCTGCCTTTCATTTTGAGGGAAAAGCCTTTTGCAGCTAGCAGTGGCAGTAGCTCCCTGAACTTCTTCCATCCCGTTCTTACCCTAGTTATTGTACTTCCGAACAATCAACCTTCACTGCTAATTCAGTCACCTAGGTAGCAGAAACTGTCTACTGTTTCTACAGAGCCCTCCCAGAGTTTGGTGGTACTTGTTTCCTGTGGCTGTTTGCTACTTTCTGTCCCAGCACAGGTGCTACATGTGAAGCCTACAATCTTAGTTAAGCTTCCTGAGATCCCGCTACATCTCTTATGTACCCATTGTTTGCATTTGGGGCAGAGAATGGAGTTCCTACCTACACCTTTCCTACACACTGAGCAAGGCTATTTCCCTGAGGTATCTGGGTTCTGTTTTGTCGTCTACTTACAAGGACCTTAGCCTTTGTCATGTTGACCCTGAGACTCTTTCTCTCTAGTCCCTACTTCCAAGTTTGGAATTTCTTCTCTAGTTCTACCATAGATTCAGCTATAAGTGCGAGGTTATCTGCATACAGGAGTTCCCATGGGAATCCAGTCTTAAACTCCTCCATTATTGCCTGCAGAACTATGATGAACAGGAGAGGGCTAAGAACAGAGCCCTGGTGGACACCAACCTGTACGCTAAATTCCTCGCTATACTCATTGTTAATCCTAACTTTGCTGACTGCTCCCCTATACATGGCTTGTACAGCTTTCACAAGCCATTCATCTACTCCTAGTTTTCTAAGAGCCCACCAGATTATAGCACGAGGAACTCTGTCAAAGGCTTTCTCGAGATCGACGAATGCCAGGTAGAGCGGCTTACTTTTAGTTAGGTACTTTTCCTGTAACTGCCTCACAAGGAAGAGGGCATCAATGGTGCCTCTTCCTGGCACAAACCCAAATTGCATCTCATCTAGTTTCACCTGGTTCCTAATCAACTGTGCTATAACTCTTTCTGTTACTTTCATAACCGAGCTTTATCCCTCTATAGTTTCTTCTATCTAGTGCATCACCTTTACCTTTGTAGCAGTTGACAATGATGCTACTGCACCAATCTTTTGGTATGACACCTTCTAGTATTACCTGGTTAACAATACGTGTGGTTATAGTGTGACCTACAGACCCAGATGCCTTCAGCATCTAGGCTGCTATACCCGATGGACCGGTTGCCTTCTCCGTCTTCATATCTTTGATTGCCTTACTTACTATGCTGCTGTTGACTTGTACTGCAGGCCCCTCTTTAGGGTCCACTTGGGGTAGGGTTTCTTCTTCCCATGCATTCTCCTCATTTAGTAATCTATCATAATGGTTCTTCCATGCATCTTTCTTCTCAGCACTTGTGAGGGCAAGCTCACCTTTATCATTTCAGATACACTTCTCTCCAATGACATCACAATTCTCTCTGACACACTGCCTTGCAATCTTGAATACCTCCTGTTTCTGGTCCTCACGTAGCAAAACATGCTTGAATTTTCTATCCTCTGCTTCTCTCCTAGCTAAGTATACTTGTCGCCTTGCTTCTCTCCTGGTCTCTATCTAATGTACCCTGCTTCCCCTGTTTTTCCATTCTTTCCATGCCTGTCTCTTGGCCTTAACTGCCTCATCTATCTTATTGTTCCACCACCAAGTCACTCTCCTCCTCCCTGTGGTCTTGCTCCAACCACAGATCTCATCCGTCACCTTTAGTAAGTTATTTTTATGAACTCCTAGTGCTCTTCTACATTGAATGTCTGTTCTATATTGAATATCTGTTCTTCTTTACTGTTATAGGCGTTGATTAAAATATCCTTAAATCTGTTACTGGCTGAGGGGTCTTTCAGCTTCCAGATCTTTCTTTTCCAGGTTGGCTTCTGTTTCCAGGTTCATCTAGTTCTGACCGTGAAGTCACTGATAACTAAACTATGTTCCTAATCATTGCAGGAGATTTTAACGGACACGTAGGTATACACTGTGATGGCTTCTATAGAGTCCATGGAAGCCATGGGGTTGGCACAAGAAATGAAGAAGGCTTCAGGCTTCTAGAATTCTGCGACGCTAATGACATGTCAATATGTAACACAAACTTCAAAAAACCCGACAACCACCTGATCACCTATAGATGAGGGGAGCATTCTAGTCAGATAGATTTTATCCTCATCAGAGGACGTGACAGATGGATGGTCGTAAACACAAAAGCCTTCCCTAGTGAGGAATGTACCTCCCAACATAGCTTAGTTATCAGCGACCTCACAGTCAGAACTAGACGAACCTGGAAACAGAAGCCAACCTGGAGAAGAAAGATCTGGAAGCTGAAAGACCCCTCAGCCAGTAACAGATTTAAAGATATTTTACTCAACGCCTATGACATGAAAGTGCCAAGCCAGTCAGATGCGCACACACTATTAAGAGAGATTTAATCTTTATCAACTATTTACAATCTGTAGAAATGTTATTGTGCTATACTCCAATTCAAGAGGGAAAGAAACCCAACGAAAGAAAATATACTTTCGCCGTATATAAGTCAAGAGTATGGTGTAGTGTATTTATGTATTAGTTGATTTGATTTTTCTGGACAAGTTTGCTAAAAGTTAAGCATTTATAATTTATTACTATTTTTCCTCCTCATAGAGAAATCTAGTTATCAATTGCTCTATGGCCCGGGAAAAGCGCCTCATTCACTAATTTACTTATTATTATTGAGTTCAAATCCCGCCGAGGTTAACTTTGCCTTTCATCCTTACGGGGTCGATAAAATAAAGTACCAGTAATTCACTGGATAATTTCTGGCCTTGTGCCAAAAGTAGAAACAATTATTATTGCTTTTTTTACTTATTTTCAAACACCCTTGAATCTACCCTTAATCTTAAAGATAGTATTAATTATTTTATTTCTTGTACTATTGGAAGTTAGCTAAAGTTCTATAGTAATGTAAATTCATCAAAATGCCTCCAAGTGCGAATTTAACTTGTATATCAAAGCCCTCGCCAAACATTGGCAAAAGGAAAGAATAGAATTGAAGGTTAGCTAATAGCTTTCTATAACAATTCTGACGCTATAGTTTGTGATGGTACCTAAGCATTTGCATAATATAAGTTTATATGCCAGTACACGTTAATTCTATATACCAGGCCTGACATAGCGGCGGTCTAATAATGGCTACGAGTAAGTTTGTACATCGTGTTTAAACTATGAATAATAGGTCTAGTAAAGTGCCATAGTTATCTGTTTGGCTGGTTCCATAGGGCAATATGTATATTTTAGCAAAGATGAACGTATTCTATTTCTACCTAAGGAAGTTTAGGGAATGTTTACAATAGTGAAAATATAAAAAGATGAAAATATACAATGATGAAAATATACAAAGTTCTACCCAAGGATGTTTAGGAAGTGTTAACAATAAAGAAAAGTGTGTGCGAGGGTCGATAGGTTCCGCTCGATCAGATATTCCAACGCTGGAGGTGATATTTTGTCCCTCCGTATTTATGTATTGGACCATGGAAAGGTTGGTAAATGGCATAAATTCTAACCTGTCGACTTGTACTTCATTATTTTAATTATACTCCAGTGTAAACAGACCTACTTGTATACTTCACTGAGTGTTCTATATTGTGTACATAAGTGTTGGTTGTTTAACTAACACATAAACCAAATATATATATACACATATATATTGTAAAAATCAGGACCAGTTCCAGGTCCCAGACGGTAGTTCTTCCATGAGAGGGGTTTGGCGCAGCCAACTGGCCTGTCTCTCCTCATAGTGATGCCATCCAGTTCCACACTGTAAATGTGGTTTGTGTTAGGAAGGGTACCCAGCTGCAAAATCCCAAGGCAAATTTACAGTTTCTGTTAGACTAAAGTATGGCGTGACCAATTTTGACCAGACTTGTCTGCCAACGTAGACGACCATGGAAGCATGGAAAAATGGATGCTAAATGGTGATGATGATCATCATGATCATGATGAGGATGATAATATATATATATATATTATATAAGGGTAAGGAGGACTCTTCAACTGTGGCAAAGACAAGACAAACCCCAAAGAGCAGGTGCAATGATAATATATATATATGTTTCCATTATCTACTGACTGTATTTTATCATTGCACCTGCTCTTTGGGGTTTGTCTTGTCTTTGCCACAGTTGAAGAGTCCTCCTTACCCTTAGTTTGGCAAATTTTCTATGACACAGATACTATTTTTATTATGGTTGTCACTCAATGAATGAGCAAGACTCTTCTTGATTGGGCAATTTATATTTTTTAGTATATAGCAAGATTTCTACTCTGAGCCTGTAAGTGTGTCTTAAGTCCATGATGCAAAAAGTGTTTTGCAAATTTTGCAGCTGAGTTTAGAAGGTATTGATGGGAAAGTGTTCTCCCCAGAATCATCTCTAGCTCTGTGGATTTTATAATGTTTTTTAAGGCCACTGGATGTCTTTTATCTTGTGACAAATTTGGCATATAAATTCTGTGTTCAGCTTATTTGTAAATTGGCTTATATTGTATGATCATAAATGGGATTTCAGACCTGAATTTGATAAGCATACCTTATTAAAATTTGAACAAAGGTAAAGTGTAAGATTATTAATTCCATTAAAGGAGGATATGTATTGTTTTCATGCAGCCCTTTTAAGTCAGCGTACCTACACATTTCTCTTCAAAGTTATTCACACTCTGCTTTATTTATTCAGCCAAATCTACCGTGAGCTTCCTCTTTCTCGTTGTTACAATCTATTTTCACCTTCTTTTGGTGTCTCTTTTTAAGGAATCTTTATATCATTTATTTGATTTGTGACTTGTTTTGTTTTCCTTGCTTTAATTCACCACAGAAAAGTTGTTTAAGAGCAAATTTATATTTGCTCTTTTGAGAACAAGAGTATTTGAAGTGAAAGATTTTCAGGATATGTTAAGGATTTTTCTGAAGCAATTCTCATAGAATCCTTCCAATGTCTTTATATATTGCAGATGTGTAGTCCACGTTTCAGAGCTGTAAAGAAGTGAGTTTATGATAAAAGCACAGTATACCATAATCTTTGTATCTAGTTTAATTTCATGTTGATCTTAGTTTCCCAAACACATCAGATGCTTTTTGAATCCTCAAAGAAATCTCGTTATCTATTGAGCCAAATTGAAAGAGTGCACTAAAAGAATATACAAATTTGTAGACTATATTCAAGGTTTTGTCCTTTACAATTCTGATTGGGGGATTGTATGGCTTCCTAGGCACTGACTTATACATAAGTTCAAGTTTATATAAAGACCAAATACATCAATGGTGGCATCAAAGATGAAATAAGTGATTGAAGATAATTTTGTGTATGGCAAATAAGATCTGCATCATCTGCATAAAATGGACAAAAATGTTTTTGGATTTAGCCCTAAGTCGAGATGAATTAAAAGGTTTTCCACTAGAACTGTATCAAGTGTATGTCCCTTCTTTGCTATCTTTAAAAACAGTTTGAAGTATAGCTACAAAGTAAATCACAAATAAGATAAGCGCATGAAGGCATCCTTTCAACTCCAAAAGGCTCTAACAGTGAACTGCCAAAATTTGGGGGCATTTTCATTTCATTATGCTTGCTCTTAATTATATTTGCAAATCAGTATGGATAACCATACTTTTTCCTCACCAACCATAACACTGTTTTATTAACAGTATCAAAACCTTTTGTGGGGTCTAGAAAGCAATGACACACGTCCAAACATTGCTCTGTGCATTTCTCTTGAAGTTGTTGGGCAGAAGAAAAAAACCATGTCAATTGTGTCTGAGATGGAGATTGGTGCAATATGTTCCATAAGATGACCTAGTATGACATATTCTAAGACTTGGTTGAGAAAAATCAGTATAGTAATCCCATGGGAATTTCACACACACCATCAGTACTAGTCTTAAAGATGATACATAGTTGGAATTGATCCAATCTTGAGGGATTGCTTCTGTTGACCAAAAATGTTGAATTATTTTATCAAGTATAAGGATTATATGATTCCACCAGCTTTAACCTTTTAGCATTTACATTACTCTATATATACTATTGTATTTAGTATTATATTTTTACAGTAAAGGTTTTACTTCACATAATTATCTCACATAATATTTAATTTATAAGATTTTGATATTATTTATTTTGAGAACAATACCCTAACATCAGTATGAGTGGCCGGTTATAGCCAGTTTGAACAGAGGGCGGTGAGAGAATTCTGGCCGATATGGCTGGTTTAAATGCTAAAAGGTTAAGAATTCCTGTAGTAAGTCCATCTGTTTCAGACAATTTACCACAGTTCAGTTTTTGCAAAGAGTTTTTTATTTCAGCTATTTGAGGAATGCTATCTAAATCTGTTATTACTGCAAGTTGAAGTAATGAGTTAATAACATACATGTCAACTGTTAAAAGCCTATTTAGTAAGTCAGAGTAATGATCTACTGAACACTTGTATAAATTCTGTGTCACTGTGAAGCAACCTACCATCTTTAGATTGAATGGGTGCAATATTAGACTTACAGGGACTAAATACTTCATGTCTATAACTATAAAAGGATTTTGTATTTTTTTTGTCTGCAACAGCTTGTCCATAGGATGTTATTTGTTTTCACTTATTATCTTTAATAAACCAAAGTTCCCATTGAACAGATACTTTGATGTGCTTGTATCTATAGTTCATATTTGTATGAATGGATTTATCCCCTGTAATATTTAGTAGAGCTTTATAGGCCTCATGCTTCCTACAAAGTTCACCATTGTTATCAGACCAATCTTGAAACATTTTCTTCTGAAAACCAAGAACAGATGAAGCTGCATCATACACCTTTTCTTTAAAATCCAGCCATAAATTATGAGAATTCAAAGCGATAGTATTTACTCTATTTTCTAATTCTGTCAGTTTAGCAATAAATTTCAGATTTCTATATTTAGGCATATTTAGACATCGGGACGTTGTGAAGCAATCTTACATATTTTCAGTCTTACATGCAGATTGATATGAACTTTTACAAGGAGATGTTTTTTCCAGCATTCAGCTCCATGGTAAACTCTCACACCATTGAGGTCCTTCTTATCATGGCTTTTCACTAGTACATAATATATGAAAATCCAACATATAGAGTGAGGATGCATCAAAGTGATTTGTATTTATTTTTTAGCCAGAAAAGGGTACATATAAGTTATTCTCTGTACAAAAGGTTAGTAGTCCATAACTATTGCACTTACCCACTCCATTAAGGTCAAGTACTGACCAAATTAAATTATCTCTTTGTATCCTAGAAACGAAATCCCAAAGTGTACACAATTTACCTTCTGATAGAATCGTATTTCAAACTTAAGTGAGCATAGAAATGATTATTAGTCTCTCCAGTTGGCAGTGAGGTGGGAGCATAAACTAAACACTTATAATTACTACAAAGCATTTTTTAGCTAGTCTGGGGTAACTCTTTTAGTAGATTCACAAGTGAGGTTTTTATAGCAAAATCTACACCTGATTCCATTTTTGCTTCCTTCCCTTACCTTTTCTGAAACAATATGTACTCAGCAACTCTTTCACCAGTAGTATCTGTACAAGAAGTACCTGTGCAAGATTTTATTTTGAGTGGCACACAGACATACGTACGTACATACATACATGAGGATTGCAGCATCTTCACAGACAATTGACGTCTCTTATTGATTCTTCATAGTCATCCTATCTGTGTAGATTACTTTGTAGACCTGCTGTAGATCTGCATGGTTTATGACACATGTTTTCCATAGGATCAGTGGGGGTCACCATTTGAGACACAATGCACCACCATGTATTTTTTTTCGTCTGGAACTAGTTCTACATACTTGGTTGCATTTCACGCACATTCTTTCACCAGGTCTTTGTTGAGTGGTGTTGCGAGTGGTTCTTCACGTGACTTCAGGTGATTAACATAACCAGCCCTTGAAAGGAGTACACACTGACAGAATTTAGAAATCCAACTACTGATGCCTTCATCAAGACTGTGAGCACAGCCCTTCTGGAGCTAAGGCTTCAGTTGTTTATGTTCTAGACGACATTCCTCAAAAGTTTTAAATTACCCTTTATGCGCTTTCTCCACTCAGCCCTATCTAGAGCTATCTCCTCCTATCAAATGCCAGTCTTTGAGGTTGTTCTTGATGCTGGCCTCGTACCTCATTTTTGGTTTGTGTTGAGGTCTTTTTCCAAGATGGAGCTCACCGTAAAACAGTTGCTTCAGAATCCTACTTTCTTTATTTCAGATGACCGTGTCTTGCTCATACAGAACTCATCCTGGCTGAGTTTTTACAGCTGAATGCCCTTCCTAACACCAACAACATTTACAATATGCATTGGGTGCTTTTTATCATGGCACCAAAACAACCACTTTACAGTGTGAACTGGAGGCTGGGGTGGGGGAGGTATGTGTCTGAAACACGAGAAATGGAAAGGTAGGTCTAAGGTGGGGTGTAAGGACATGGGCAGAATGTTAGGCCGAGGGTGGTGTATGAAGAGGGAGGGATGATAGGGCTAAGTCGTGCATACTAGAGGTATACTTTAACCCATGCACATGGGAAGGCAGGTCTTCTGAATTACTACATAACACCAAAGATCTCAGTCCTGTTTTATTGCCTTTGAGAGGTGCAATTGCACATGATCTGCTTTTATAACTTCATCCCAAGTCTTCCTAGGTCTTCCTACTCCATAGCTTCCATCAACTTTGAGTGCCCTGCATCTTTTTATATAGCTGTCATCCTTCATACTTACCACATGTTAATACCAACGCATTCTCCTCTCCTTCATACTGCAATTGATTCCTCTTATACCCAATTTTTCAGTTCATTTATGCTTTACTACATCCATGTATATTACTATATTACTATTACACATCCACTGGATATTTTATATCAGGTAGCAAATCATTATCATCATATATCTATAGAGGTTTATGTGTACATAGAAATAATTTTGATCAATATACAAAATATTGATCATATTATCTGGCAATTGTTTGATGACAAAAGATATGCATGCATATATTTATATATATCTCCTAGTTGGTTAGTTTAATAACCACTGTGATCTCCTCCGTGACTCCTTACGTTTTTATTTTGTGTCTCTCCTTTGTTCTGTCCTACACCACCTCTTGTGTGTGTGTTTTATCTATTTATCTATGTTCATATATTTATTTGTTTATTTATTTATACATTATACATGAAGGTGCATGGCTTAGTGGTTAGAGCATTGGGCTTGCAATCAAAAGGTTGTGAGTTCAATTCTCGGACCGAGTGATGTGTTGTTTCCTTGAGCAAGACACTTTATTTCACATTGCTCCAGTTTACTCAGCTGTAGAAATGAGATGATAGGACTGGGTCCCTATCATTCCACTGCAAAGTGGTTGTGGCGGTGCCATGGCAAAAAAGCACCCAGCCCACACTGTAAAGTGGACGTGTAGGCGCCATGGAAAGAAGCACCCAGCACTCACTGTAAATGAGGTTGGTGTTAGGAAAAGCATCCAGCTGTAGAAATCAAGCCAGAATCAGTTCCAGTATGAGCAAGACAACATTAGTCCACCGGACACTGCCCCCAACAGGACAACCCGTTTAACTCATGCTAGCATGGAAGAAATGACTAACAACGGTGACGATGATGATGATGATGATGATTTTAATTACTTATCACTAGTTGGTTACTTGTTCTATTTGTGTGTCTGGTTTATCTTAGTTTAGTTCTTGTGTGTCTATGTATATCTTGTTACTATGTCTTGATTTTGTTGCTATTCCACTCATGTTTTCTGTTTAGTTTTGGTTGGAGTTCATTTATGTTTGTTGCTTCTCTAATCTGTCATAGCATTGCATCTGTTCTGTGTGTGGATATGATTTTCATCTTGATGTTCTCTAGTCTGCCCCATGTTTAATTTTGGCATGTTGGTGGAGTACTGATGATTTTTTCCATCTTGGAGTTCATTTATCCTTTCTCCTATGCTAAGGGCCATCTCACTTATGTAAGTCATGTTCCTATTCCTATAATGGACAGTGGCAAGAATGCCAAGATGGGAAAAACTCATCAGTTCTCCAGCAACATGCCAGAATGAACATGGGAGCACACTAGAGAACATAGAGATAAAAATCATATCCACACGCATAGTGGCCTACACTTAGCTAGAAACTTCTCTAGTAATTGTCTCACAAAAAGGGGGCATCTGTGGTGCTTCTTCCTGGCATTTAACCCTTTCTCTAATTCGTTGTAATAAATCTCTTTCAAACGCTTTCATAATTTGCTCCATTAGTTTTATTTTTCTATAGTTGCTCCCCTCTAGGGTATCACCTTTGTCCTTGTAGCAATTTATGATTGTATTGCTGCACCAGTCATTAGGTATGACAGTGTCTTGTATTACCTAATTAACTATGCAGGTTACGAGTTCAACACCCAATGCTTTTAGTATCTCAGCAATTATCCCTGATGGTCTGTAGCTTTACAATTCTTCGTCTCTTTGATTGTTTCTTTAACTCTATAACTCTCAACTTCATGTTATCTATGAGGAGGAGGGAAATTTCTATATATTAATTTAAAGAATTGCTAGAAATTTTTCCTATTACCTGGGTGCTGTATAAGTAAGGTTTTCATTTAGTTTGTGGAAATGTGTTGAAAAGCCACATCCAGAAAGTTGGCAACCTTATAGTTTTGTTCGAAAGATTTATTTTAGGCCCTTATTTTTAAAGAAGGATCTTTCTTTTCCATTCAAGCCGTTGCACATTGAAATGTTTGACCAGTCGTAGGGTGTCATTTCTATATATAGCAGCTTATGGGTCCATAGCTCTCTGAAATACAAAGGTCGCAGCACTTGTGTCCTCCCTTGTATGAGCGCGCTTTCTGGAGTATTTTCCATTTAAGCATGAAGGGGGTGGAGTTCCTTTTCACAAGGGCGTCTTTCATTTTGGTATGGACGGGCAAATTTCAATACTGACCATTGTAGTGTATTTTCAATATTGGCGCGCTTCAGGTCTCAGATTGTTTTCACTAGGATCATGGATCTAGCTAAACTGAGTTTTCTAAAAAAAGAGAAAAGGAAGGAAAAGAATAATAGGTTGAGAAGATTTTAAGGACACATTAAAAATAAAGAATAATAAGGACACATTAGAAATAAAGAATAAAAATATTTGGGATCATTAAATTTGCTAAGGTAAGATTCTTTTGTTATCTTGGCGATTTAATGTTCTTCCTAATGTATTGTTTGGTTTTCAAAATTATTTAAATTTGTATTTCCTATTCAACAATGCTTCAAGCAAGCTACAAAACTCTCTTATATATGTATTAATAAATCTTTGTTGCTCCCTCCAGCATTTTAAATATGACTTTTGCTCTGTTTATAATACAATTGTTAAATTATCTCTCTTTCCATCTAATTGCATGGCTCACTAGTCTAGTAATCTATATGCATTGAGTACTCTAACCTTCTCTCTACTGGCAAGTAATCTGCATAACTAATCACTTTTCTCCCCTTCTGATAGGCTTACTTGCTTTTTACTCTGTTATATATATATCCAGGAAAAACATGAACCGTTAAGGTATTTTTTCTGATTATGTCAATATTTATAAAACAAACTTTGTATTTTATCTGATGAGAGCATACAAAAGTTTTGGTACCCTTGAAATATATATAATAGATGCAAGCAGGGAAGAGCGGACGTAAAATGATGATGAATGATGATGATGATATATATATATATATATATATATATATATATATATAGACGTACAGAAGCATGTATATATATATATACAGTGTTCAGGCAACCATGTCACCTTTTTGTTCAACACTGATGTCACCTTTTTGTTCAATACTGTGTCAGTGTTGAACAAAAAGGTGACGTGGTTGCCTGAACATTGTACGGCATTAATCATCTGTCCGTTTGTTTACAAACGAACAAAGCGAACATTATAATAAATGTTCGGTAAACTGATACATGCATATATATATGTGTGCCTGTATGTATATATATATATATATATATATATATACATGCTACTGTACGTCTGTATACATATATGTATGTACGTATACATACATACTATATATATATATATATATATATTATTTTCCCACATCTTACATTAACTATTTTTCCATTTTGACGCTATAGTCACTTATATATTATGAAATACTGTTGGCTTCTTGCTCACAATAATTTCTATACTCTCCCTTTATATTAGGGTCTGTAGGTTACACTATAACCACACGTATTGTTAACCAGGTAATACTAGAAGGTGTCATACAAAAAGATTGGTGCAGTAGTATCATTGTCAACTGCTACAAAGGTAAAGGTGATGCACTCGATAGAGGAAACTATAGAGGCATAAAGCTGATGGACTAGGTCATGAAAGTAACAGAAAGAGTTATAGCACAGTTGATTAAGGACCGGGTGAAACTAGATGAGATGCAATTTGGGTTTGCCCTCTTCCTTGTGAGGCAGTTACAGGAAAAGTACCTAACTAAAAGTAAGCTACTCTACCTGGCATTCGTCGATCTCGAGAAAGCCTTTGAGTTCCATGTGCTGTAATCTGGTGGGCTCTTAGAAAACTAGGAGTAGATGAATGGCTTGTGAAAGCTGTACAAGCCATGTATAGGGGAGCAGTCAGCAAAGTTAGGATTAGCAATGAGTATAGCGAGGAATTTAGCGTACAGGTTGGGGTCCACCAGGGCTCTGTTCGTAGCCCTCTCCTGTTCATCATAGTCCTGCAGGCAATAACGGAGGAGTTTAAGACCAGATGCCCATGGGAACTCCTGTATGCTGATGACCTCACACTTATAGCTGAATCTATGGTAGAACTAGAGAAGAAATTCCAAACTTGGAAGCAGGGACTAGAAAGAAAGGGTCTCAAAGTCAACATGACAAAGACTAAGGTCCTTGTAAGTAGACGAGAAAACAGAACCCAGGTCCCCTCAGGGAAATGGCCTTGCTCAGTATGTAGGAAAGGTGTAGGTAGGAACTCCATTCTCTGTCCCAAATGCAAACAATGGGTACACAAGGGATGTAGCGGGATCTCAGGAAGCTTAATTAAGAATGTAGGCTTCACATGCAGCAGCTGTGCTGGGACAGCAAGCAGCAAACAGCCACAGGAAACAAGTACCACCAATCTCTGGGAGGGCTCTGTAGAGACAGTAGACAGCTTCTGCTACCTAGGTGACCGAATTAGCAGCGGAGGTGGGTGTTCAGAAAGTACAATAACTAGGGTAAGAATGGGATGGAAGAAGTTCAGGGAACTACTACCACTGCTAGCTGCAAAAGGCTTCTCCCTCAAAATGAAAGGCAGACTGTATGATGCGTGTATCTGAACAGCAATGTTACATGGTAGTGAGACCTGGGTGCTGAAGGTGGAAGACTTACATAGATTAAAGAGAAATTAAGCCTGCATGCTCCGATGGATGTGTAATAGTAATATACGCAAACGACAAAGCATAAATGAATTGAGAGAGAGACTGAGCATAAGAGGAATCAAATGATGTGTGCAGGAGAAGCGGCTGCGTTGGTATGGACATGTGATGCGTATAAAGGATGACAGCTGCATAAAAAGGTGCAGAGCACTAGAAGTCGATGGAAACCACAGAGTGGGGAGACCCAAGATGACCTGGGATGAGGTGATAAAAGCCGACCTTACCCAATTACACCTCTCTAAGGTGATGACACACGACCGTGACCTCTGGCATCATGCAGTAATACAGAGTACCCGACCTCCCATGGGTACAAGCTGAAGCATATAGACAATATGCCCCCACACCCTCCCACTGCAAGGTGGTCGTGGAGGTGCCACGGCAAAAAAGCACCCAGCCCACACTGTAAAGTGGACGTGTAGGCGCCACGAAAAAGCACCCAGCACTCACTGTAAATGAGGTTGGTGTTAGGAAGGGCATCCAGCTGTAGAAATCAAGCTAGAATCAGTTCCCTATGAGCAAGACAAGGTCAGCCGACCAGACACTACCCACAACAGGACAACCCGCCTAACCCATGCTAGCGTGGAAGAACGGACGTAAAACGGTGATGATATATATATATATATACAAAATATTAAAACAATCAAATCTTAGTTTAATACATTTATTTGCTGACAATTGTTTCTTCCAGAGGGATGTCTGGAATCATCGGCCCATAAAGAATGTTTAAACAGGTGATTAAAATCCTAGTCTTCAGAACATTTAGGCAGATACATAACTGTTGTCAGTGTGATAGACAGCATACAGAAAAGCGGGAGTTAAAAAAGAATGTTATGCTTCAGAAAACACAATTCCAAGGAGCAATGGCGAAAGGTGAAACATAAGCATATTATGTATAAAAAGATATTGTTTAAGGTAATACATGTGCAAAATGTATAAGCAAAAAAAAGATGTAAGACAAGATAGATAAAAAACAAAAGATAACATAGCATTGGAAATCAGGTAATGTTATGGATATATAATGCAAGAGTCAATACAATTAATAAAGGCATGTATGAGGTAAGAGTTATATTATAACTGAAACAAGCATATTTCATGTAGAATGTAAAAGCATGTTACAAGTGTTAGAAATGTTTAAGTTTTTAAAAATGGCGTGCTATATGGTAGAGAGAAATGTGGTGATAAAATGGATATATGTTATGTAAAATGTAATGCAAAGCACGTGTTTAAATTAAATAGGTAATTTTCATATAGAATTTTTATATAGAATTTTTATATAGATGTATATGTATAATGATATATAGAATTTTTATATAGGAATTTGTATATAGATGTATATGTTGGGTGTAACACAGATGTATTAACCATAGAATTTTCTTAGTTTTAGATGTAATGTTTTTGAGATGTGTATAGTTTAAAGATATGTGTTTGGTAGAGATAAATTCCACGGAATTTATTACTGTATTACTGTATAACTCGAGAGATCTCAGTTCTGTGTTATCACTTTTGAGAGGTGCAATTGAGCAAGGTCAGCTTTTATCACCTCATCCCTAGTCTTCCTGGATCTCCCCACTCCACAGCTTTCATCAACTTTGAGTGCTCTGCACCTTTTTATACAGCTGTCATCCTTCATACACATCACATATCCATACCAACACAATTTCCTCTCCTGCACACAGCATCTGATCCCTTTTATGCCTAGTTTCTCTCTGAGTTCATCTATGCTTTGCCATTCACATATATTACTATTACACATCCATCAGAGCATGCAAGCTTTGTTTCTTTCCAATCTACGTAAGTCTTTGCTCACAACGCCCAGGTCTCACTACCATGTAACATTGCTGTCTGATGCATGCATCATACAGTCTGCATTTTATCTTGAGGGAGAAGCCTTTTGCAGCTAGCAGTGGTAGTAGCTCCCTGAACATCTTCCATCCTGTTCTTACTCTGGCTACTGTACTTTCAGAACACCCACGTATGCTGTTAATTCGGTCACCTAGGTAGCAGAAGCTGTCTACTGCTTCTACCTAGCCTTCCTAGAATTTGATAATGCTTGTTTCCTGGGGGGGGGGGGGGGGGGGGTCATCTGCTGCTTACTGTTCCAGTGCAACTGCTACATGTAAAGCCTACATTCTTAACTAAACTTCCTGAGATCCCACTACATATCTTGTGTATCCATATTTTCCATTTGGGATAAAGGATGGAATTTCTACCTACATCTTTCCTACACCCTGAGAAAGACCATTTCCCTGAGTGGATCAGGGTTCTGTTTTCTCTTCTACTACCTAGGACCTTAGTCTTTGTCAGGTTGACTTTATGATGCCTTGCTTCCATATTTGGAATTTCTTCCCTAGTTCCACCATAGACTCCACTATGAATGTATGATCATCCATGTACAAGAGTTCCCATAGGTCTTAAACTCCTCTGTTACAGTCTGCAAAAGGATAATAAACATGAGAGTGCTAAGTACAGAGTCTTGATGGACGCCAACCTGCATGTTGAATTCCTCTCTATAGTCGTTGTTAATCCTAACTTTGCTGACTGCTCTCCTATACATGGCTTATACTGCCCTCACAAGCCACTCATCTACTCCTAGTTTGCTAAGAGCCCACCAGCTTATGGCAGGGGGGATCCTGTCAAAAGCTTCTCCAGATCAACAAATGCCAGGTTGACTGGCTTACTTTTAGCTAGGTACTTTTCCTGCAGCTGCTACACCAGGAAGAGAGCATCTGTGGTGCTTTTGCCTGGTACAAATCTGAACTGCATCTAATCTAGATTTAGCATGTCCCTAATCAACTGTGCTGTAATTCTTTCTGTTACTTTCATGTCCTAGTCTATCAACTTGGTGCCTCTATAGTTTCCTCTATCTAGTGCATTTCCTTTACCCTTGTAGCAGTTGACAACGATGCTGCTGCATCAATAATTTGGTATGATGCCATCTAGTAATACTTAGTTTACAATACATGTGGTTAACGTGTGACCCACCAACCAAGATGCTTTCAGCATCTCAGCAACTATTTCTGATGGACCAGCTGCTTTCCTGGTCTTCTATGCCTTACTTACTACATTGCTCTGTAGGGTGTGCTTGGTGTAGGGTCTCTTTCTCTCATGCATTCAGTAATATTTCATAATGGCTCTTCCATACAACTATTTGTAAATATATATATATTATAGGATATTAAGAGATAATTAATTAAGTTCACTGCTACATCAGGGATTACCTTTGTAAGGACCCCATAATAGCCTTCATACTCATCATGGGGACCTTTTTGAGGCAATGTTTTACGTTCAGATGCCCCTCTTGGCACCAAGGATTTTAAGATACCCAGGGATACAATGTACCTATTCTAAACTGGATACACATGGGAGAATTTTATCTAAAAAATTGTTGGAAGGCTTTAATATAAACAGAAACCCTTTAAAATGGGTGGGTTTCTTTCATGGAAGCAGGACTGGTTTTGGCCAGGCTGGGTTGGTATAAGAAGAGTCAATCCATAAAATTCAATTGTTATTTAATCTAATTTTATATTTAAAATCAATTTTTAATTTTAATTTAATTTATTATTTTTCTTTTTATAGTTAACCGGAAGAAATGTCAAAAAGGATCAGGATATTGGTATTGTGTTTGCTGATATATATGACACTAAACTTCATGTTCTGGAGCAGAGCACAGCTGTTTTGTACAACAAAATCGTATTCTGATGTTAAAAAATCAAAAAATCTTCCTAATTTTTATGATGATTTTAGTTTATATTTTGCCACACAAAGATCACTGCAAAAAAAACAACCACATCAAATAATATCAATGCCAATGTTGACAAATTTGTCAGTGTCCAAAGCTTTTAGAAATGAGGACAATTATATTCCTTGTTTCCCTCATAAAATGAAAAATGTTGATTGCAAGTGTTTGTTCCGAGGAGATCCTGAATATATAAAAACCATTAGGACAATGAAAGACAAAGGCATTTACAATAATCACAATAATGATGGAAGGTGTGCCCTTAATGAGCTAGTTAAAAATTGTACAGAATTTCAACAATTCCATGGTTATTTTAATAAACCAATTACAAAAACAGAGCGTGATTTTCCTCTTGCTTTTGCAATTAAACTTCATAAATCACCTCTACAATTCGAAAGATTATTGCGGAGTATTTATCGTGAGAATAATTTCTATTGCATTCATGTTGATGCAAAGGCTGATAATTCTATGTACAATCTTGTGAAGAATATAACTGCATGTTTACCAAATGTTGTGTTAACTGATAAACGAATAAATGTTGTCTATGCAACATTTAGGCATATTGAAGCTGAAATTGAATGCATGAGGGCCTGCATCAGATCAAAAGTACTGTGGAGATATTATATAAACCTTACAGGTGAAGAGTTTTTGTTAAAAACGAATTTAGAGTTGGTGGAGATTTTAAAGATATTTAATGGTACAAATGATGTTGAAGCTTATAAACACCCAGTTCCATTAAATTGGCGTGTTAAAAAAAAAATTTTGATTGGAGAGAAGAACCTGGTGAAAACCAACAATGATAAACCTCCATTGAAATATAAATTTGATTTATACAAAGGCAGTGCTTATGGTATGTTTGTACGAGATTTTGTTGAGTTTGTTTTAAATGACAACATTGTTGCAGAATTTTTGGATTGGTTTAAAGATACTTATTCACCAGAAGAAAATATTTGGTCGACATTAAATTCCCTTGAGTTTGCCCCTGGAGGATATTACAATGATGGAACTACTAAGACCAATGTTGAGTTTAAATACGAAGAAATACGACATGATAGCTACACACATGCATCAAAAGCTGTGATATGGTCATGGGATAAATTTAAATGTCTTGGAAAAACTGTGCGAGGAGTGTGCATTTACAGTGTGGCTGATTTGCCCTGGTTAAAAACCCGCCCAGAGATCACGGCTAATAAGTTTTATGATGATTATGATTCTGTAGCTTTGGACTGCCTAGAAGAAGCACTTTGGAATCGAACCCACAAGCAAGACCTACAAAATCTCAACTGGTATTACTACAGAAATTTACCGCATGTCTTGTTTAATACTAAACAAAACCTCAACAAAAGGACAAAAGAGATTTTGAAGCTCAAAAAATCAAATTGGTTAGCCAAACAACATAAATATATAAAAAGTGAGATGATAAACGTGAACAATGCAAAAGCAAAAGTGGTGGTGGCTAACATGACATCCAATTCCTCAAAAGCTCAAATCTTGGTTGTACTTGGGCCCAAAGACAGGAAAGATTTAAAAGTAAGCATTAAGCCAAAGCAAAAGGAACCTATTGAGAATGGGATGGCAAAAAAAAAGACAATGTTGATGGCGAAAAATTTGACCGGTGATGGTGGTGTTAATGGTAGCATTATTGACCGTTCAGGAATAAAATCAGGACCAAAATAAAAAAGGAAAAACTCTATAGATACTGATGCGAATGCAATGGATAACTTAGAAATAATAATAATAATAATAATAATAATAATAATAATAATAATAATAATGTTTTCTTTATTAACCACAAGGGTTCACATAAAGTAGACATTAAGGACAGTACAGGACAATACAGGACGGTACAAATGGGCATTTCTGCGTGTAAAAAAACAGAGGTTGAAATAAAATAACAAAGAAAAATTCCCCAATAGGGGGGAGACTTCCAAGGGACATTTGTGGAGAAAGCCCATTAAAATAATAATAATAATAATAATAATAATAATGATAATAATTGTTTCTACTTTAGGCACAAGGCCAGCAATTACCCAGTGCATTACTGGTACTTTATTTTATCGACCCCGTAAGGAGGTAAGGCTAAGTCAACCTCGGAGGGATTTGAACTCAGATCGTAAAGGGACGTAACTATGCTGGAAAGCATGGCGTCCGACCCTCTACCGATACTGCCAATCCACCGCCCTAATAATAATAATAATAATAATATTAATTTATTATATATATACACACTAAACCCATGCTAGCGTGGAAGATAGACGTTAAATGATGATGATGATGACATATATAAGTGTGTTTACACACACACACATATTAATGACAATTATGCTCCTATATTTATTACATCATCATCATCATCCTTTAACGTCTATCTTCCACGCTAGCATGGGTTAGATATTTATATTTCATCATCATTGTCATAAATATATATAAACATATATGTACTATATATTTTGTTTCCAAACACATACACACACACACTACCAATATGTATATATGTGTACGTATATATATATGTGTAAATATCTAAGCAAGGCCACTTCTTTGATGGTACCAGTCTCCAGTCCTCTTTCCTACTTACCAGGACTTTGCTAACTTTACCTTTGCCTCTAACTCTCCAATGGATTCAGGTATAAGTACTTCCTTGGCACCCACTAGATTATAGAGTGGGTGACTCAGCCAAAGACCTTCTCCAGATTCATATGCCGAGTACAGAGTCTTACACATGGCTAACTACCTTTCCTATAGTTGTCTCACAAGAAAGAGGGCATCAGTAGTACTCCTACTTGGCATAAAGCCAAACTGCATTTCATCTAATTTAACTCAGCTCTTAATTAGTTTTGTACTATAACCATTTCAGCAACTTTCATGACCTGGTCCATCAACTTGATGCCTCTATAGTTACCTCTCTCTAAATTGTTTTGTAGCTATTCACAATGATACTGCTGCACCAGTCATAATACTTGATTAATTATTCATCTAATTAGCTTGTAACCAACCATGCTGGATACTTTTAGTATCTTAGCTACTAAACCAATAATCTGGCTGCCTTCCCTATTTTCAAATCTTTAATTGCTTCAGTTATCACACTGCTATCAACTTTTATGGCTGGTCCTTCAGTTAGGTCTACAAGAGATAAGCTATCAATGTCCTATTTATTCTGTTCATTCATCAGTCTCTTGCAATAAGACTTCTATACCTCTTTCTCTTTGCATTAGTTTTGTGGTATCTCCATTTCCCTCTTTTCTCCAGTCTCACCAGGATTGTCTTTTTATTGTTATGGTTCTATCTATTAGATTAGACAGAAGTTATTACTAATTTTTCTTGACTTTGGCAATTTTTAACATTAATAAATCTTTGAGTGAATCAAACAGGGCCATGATGTGGGAGCACATTTGTGATTATCGCCAATAATCTGTCAAGTTGTTGGTAACAGACATCAAATATTAAGCTGGTGTTTGGTGGGAGCTGCTTGTAGTGGATGACACTTTTCCAGTCCCACAAGACGCTCAGTTGAGCCTTGTGAGGGTAGAGGCCAGCCTTTGCTTGCCATTGTAGTGCACTCTCTTTATCAATTCATGACCGCTTGCACTTGGCATTAAAAAAGAGACATCATTTTTCATCACTAGTGACAATCAAACACAGCCAATTGATTGTGCAATGGTAGGGGAGCGGAGACACTCCTGATTACGGTCAGTCAGATTGTGGGGCACCTAACAACTTGGATACCTTCCCTATTGCATGCAAGTGATTGAGTATAGTTGTTTTCATTACCACAAGCACTTCAGAGAGTTGACAGGATGTTTGGCATGGGTTGGCTTAAACCAGTTCAGACAGTTGCTTGTCATTGAAGTCGGATGGACGTCATGCTCAAGGGTGATCTACAAGGCTGTAATCACCAGAATAAAAGCATGCAAACCAGTCGCTGGTATTGTGTGACCCAAATGTATTGTTAATGCAATGATGCAATGCTGCTGCACTTAGGCCAGATTTAAAGTAATAAATAAATTTGGATAGATCCATGCTGTTTCCTCTTTGGTGACAACCAAAGACTTTTTCAGAAGATTGACATGCAGAAACCTCAATCTTTGTTTTAGTTCCCTCTCTTCTCTTCCTTGCTGCCATAGGCATCACATTGTGAGATAAAGGTTATCTCAGTTTCCATGCCCTTATATTCAAGATTGGTTTTTATCTTTGTCTCTTCCTAGCTCTTACTCTAAAATCATCGACAACTAATTTGTGTTGGCTGGTACATTCTTCACCAGGCAAGGACTTATTATTTATGACTATTTGTCTCCCTTATTTCCCAGTGAAGATGAACTCTCTATATATATATGTTATGGTTGTTTTATGTTAATCCATTGTTAGTTTTCTGGTTGCAGGTATTGATCAATAAGCACCAGAGGTACTTTAGAAACCTCTCAGATCTAAATATCACCCCAATCATGAAAGATACCATATGAAAGTGCTCCTCACTCCTCAGAATTCTTCCATCTCTAGGCACATGCTCAAACTCAGTCCATTCACTCAGGCCATCCTCCCTATGTTCACCCATCTTTTAACAAATGTATGGTGATGGGGGGGGGGGGGGGCACTTCTCTTTCCCTCCTTTCCAAGTAGAACTCGAAATAGTTAATGGGGGTTGGCCGAAGAGGAAAGTGTTTGTTTTCAGTCCTTTCAGTCACATTCATCACACAACCTCTTTCACTGTAGCCACCAGACAGGAAAACTTACCAGGACATAAAAAGCCGGCTGGGCAATCTTCAAGATAGGGTCAGCTGATAGCTAACTCTGTTCTGCACATGACAATAGGTGTTTGACAAAACTCCACAAGTTATCAATGCTCAGATACTGGTCGAGTGCTTGCAGAATGGTTTCATTGCTATGTGGTCATCTTGAAGAGATCCATCTGACAGCACTTCTGTGCCTGTACAGCCTGTCTTGAACTGACAGTGCCAGGCCAGAGATTTCTGGAAATTATTCATAGTCTCCTGGTGGAAAGTCCTCCCGAACAGACTGGTCAGTTCATTCTGGTCAACACCTAGAGTTCCTCTGAGAACATCGTTGCTTTTGCCCACCACTAGTCCTCTATAGAAAGCTAATGTGGAGTTTCCACTGTCAGCATTGCCCGAATAATAGAGGGCTGTGAACACCTGACAACATTCCAGATGCCAGATGCCTAGTCTCGGTTTTCATATGATCCAAGATTGCAGCTCAGTTAAAGAGACAAGTTGCAGACGGATGTACCTGACAAAGGGTGATCACACATTCACACATGTTCGCTGTTTAAGAACATATGCAGATGCTACAACCTCATCCCATATTTGTGTATTATCAACCACATCATCCCGAACCCTTTTTGAAAAATGTGCTGGCATCAGTTGAATTGCATAATCAGAGAAATGTGTCCCTTCCACAAGAAGTGAAAGAGTAGTTGTTCCTATTAGGTAAGACAAGAATGGGGGCAAGGGACGACAGTCAGGTGGTAATATATAATGAAGTATATATATATATATAAATATATATGTGTGTGTGTATATATATATATATATATATATACATATATTGTTAATAATTGTTTCTACTTTTGGCACAAGGCCACAATTACCCAGTGCATTACTGGTACTTTATTTTATCTGCATATATTTCATCTGCATGTAGTGTTAATAATAATAACAGTATTGTTATTATTGGGTATAAACTTTACCAGAGGGTTTAAAGCTCAATGCAATGGGGGTTCATGCAGAGCTGATATGTAAAGATTATAAAAGGCACCAAAAAATCAATACACTTTTAAAGTAACACATGTTTCAGCTGGTAGAGCTTTATCCCAAGGATGTGAACTTACAAAATCAGAAATTTAAAAAATTTGTTAAAAAACTTCTAGTGAAACATATAGGTCCCCCAGTGAGGTATACCTTAATTAGTTGAGGACTTTCTATGATTACCTATTTGAAATTCATTCTGTATATATTGTTGTTGTTGCCATCTCTATAATGGATCTATATGTAACTTATGAAAATAAACTCTTATGATGTCGATTTTGAGCCCATTCCTGATGGCTGCAGTATAAAAACATAAGGAAATTTAAATAATAAGATTTTGAAAACTTTTTTTAATGAATTTTTTAAATTTCTGATTTTGTAACTTCACATCCTTGGGATGAAACTCTATTGGCTGAAACATGTGTTAATTTAATAGTATTTTGACTCTTTGGTGTTTTTTATAATCTTTATATATATATAAAAACAAACACACACACATAAGTATACATAAATGTATACACACACATCAATACACAAACACAGAAGACAGGCTACCACCCAGTTTCTGCCTACCCAATTTAGTAGCTGGTTTCTGGGAGCTGTAAATTGCTTGTCACAAAACTGAATTGAAATTAATATTAAAAAAGAGATAATAATCTATATATATTAAAATAAATATACTGTTTAATATGGTCATTTTGTTGTTTTTTAAGTCTGTAAATAGTTGTTTTGTCTGTCTGTCTGTCTGTCTGTATACATGTATGTATGTATGGTTGTTTATCTATCTATGTCTGTCTGTCTGTTTGTCTATCTATGTCTATCTATCTATGTCTGCTTGTCTGTATATCTATCTATCTATCTATCTATCTATCTATCTATCTATCTATGTCTGTCTGTATGTCTCTCTAACTCCACGAACAAGGAAAAGATTTCTTTTGCTCAAACCGTCCAAAAGACGGAACTGTTCACATACCTTGACATTTCCAATGCTAGGGAAATGTTAAGCGATGCAAAACAGTACGTAACTTTTGGTGAGAGTGGTGCTTTCAGCATCACTTCTCCTCAACAGTTACGCAGAGAAACTGTTCTAAAAACAGTAATTTTTAGGACGGTTTCAAATGTGTCGAAAAAACCAGTTCAGTTATCCCAAAACGATATTGAACTGGTTTTGAAGGATTCCATGAAGGATATTGCCTTCATCCAAAAAGGGAAACTTTTTGGAAGCATTTCGGTGTTGTTGAAAGACCAATTGACATCACAAAAATATTCTGTATCGCCGATTGTGACACCCCCCCCCTTTACACCTTTTCCCCCACATATATGGGAAAAAGAACTCAAAAAATAAAAATTTTAAACATTGCACCAAATGTAAACGCCTGGCGGATTCTAACTGGCTTCATCGATTTCGACGAAGACGCCATCATTTCGGTGGGAAAGTCCTCCAGAGGCACATTCAATGGTACAAGTATGGAAGTTCTGGTCCAAATGAGGCCAGAACAGATAGCTAAAATACCCCCAACGTGTGCCTCTGGATGGAATTTCACACATAAACATTTCTGTTGAGGGTAGGCGGCCTTCATGTTACCACTGTTTAAGCAGTGGTCACCTGAAGGCTTACTGTCCTCAGTTAACTAAAAAAAAAGAGGCACTACTGCCAACACCCAAAACAATAACACAACCACCACCACCACCACAACAACAACAACAACAAAACACAAACACAACCAAAACAAGAACAACAAACCAACCTGCAAGCACAGTCCCACCCAACCCCACTCCACCTAAAACCACTGCAAAAACACCCACAAACACAACAGCTCCCCAAAACATACCCCTTCCAAATAACACAGACACCACAACGGATGAGGCCCCCACATCATCACCAAGTGATGATGAGGGAGAGCCTCTCCGTTCGAAAAGAAAGAAGAAAAGACACCACAAGAACAAAAAAACAACAAACATCACTACAAACATACAACCACCAACACAAACATTACAAACAAAAACCCTCTGTCCCGAAAACAAAACCACGACATCACTCCAAACACAAACACCTACAACAAAACGAAAGCTCCCACAAGAACAACAGACAAAAACCACCGCAACACAAGAACATTACACTTACATAAACAGTAAAAACAAAACTTTAATGGAGGTCATCTCCAACGACCCTTCGGCGAAAACCGAAGGGGAAACTTTTTCGAACTGTGTAGACAAACCTAATTTAAAGATGATTAGGGTCCCTACGGACACCTATAAGTCTTTAAAGGAAAATTTTCCTAAGGACGTGGGTAATCCTTGTGTTAAACCCATTAACCGCGCCCTTTTAAAAAGTTTCCCCACCCTCACCCCAGACACCCCCACCCCACCAAACATCTCCATCCCCACCCCACCGGAAACCACCACCCACCCAGACAACTCCTCTAACACCCCCATGGAAACCGTGCGGCCTGATCCCCGGGAGACGAAGAGGTGAGTGTTTTCTTCTCTTTTAATTTTTCTTCACCAACATGGTGACTTAACAAGTTGGGTGTGTGAATGTACGCGGTCTGGGGATGCCCTGGAAACAGGGCAAACTCTTAAACGACCTCAGGTCGCACAGTATGGATGTAGTAGCCATTTGCGAGTCCAGGATCCACAGCGAGCGACAGCTGGCCCCCATCTACGATGACTTTGAGATCTACGCATCTCTCTGTCAGCCGGGGGGGGGGGGGTGCCGTTTTCCTGCGGAAACACTGGGCCTCGTAACACAGACGGTACATCTGGACCCGGAGGGTCGACTGGTGGTCCTAGACGTTGACGGTAGTGAAGGTGGAGCCTTCAGGCTGGTGGCCGCATATGCCCCATCCGGGACACCGCGGCCAGACTTCTTCAAACGTCTAGAGACTTTTCTCCTTGCTTTTAGTGGGGGACTGGAATGGAATCCTAGATGCACGTTGGGACTATGTGGGAGCATGTCCCGATAAAGGGGGGGGGGATGTAACATCCTCAAACAGTTAATCGGCCGATTTGACCTGGCCGATAGATATCGACTAGATTTTCCGACTGTGCCACTGTGGACGTGGACTAATCTTAGCGGAACATCTAGATCATACCTAGATAGGGTTCTAGTTAGAAATAAGGATAGGGACATGTTAAGCTGTCCACAAATGTTCATGGTTGCCTATTCAGATCACAAACTAGTGACCTGCATAGTCAACCTTGATAGAACCCATAGACAAGGACCTGGCTACTGGAAGCTGAACTTGTCGTTACCGACATGCAAAGCCTACAGTAGACGGATTAGCACTTTAGTTAAACAGCACTTGACAGGCGCCATTGTCAACAACAGATGGTGGTACTCTCTCAAGAGGGCAGTTAGATTAGACTCGTTAGTTTTTAGTAAAGAATTAGCGTTAGATAGAAATAGAACCGAGAACTGGTAGATAAAGTAGAAGAGGCAATTAGAAGTGGCAACGTAGCCAACGTGCTAGCAACGAGAACGGCCTTGGACCAGTTCTTTGATGCAAAGCATGCGGGATGCGTTGTCAGAAGCAAAATACGTGCTCTGGGAAATGAGGGAGCCAAAGCTGTTAGCTGGGCCCGAGTGACGGAGGCAAAAAGTGGCAACAAGTCCACGATTCGGTCTTTGAAGGACGAAAACGGACGCGTGATACGTGAGCCGAAGCAGATGTGTGTGGCCTTTCAGCGGCACTTTGCTCAACTGTTCGGGCAGGGCGGCGCGCCGGGAGGGGCTATGGATTTCGGTCCATACCTCGACGGCCTACCGCGATTCTCGGACAGCGAGACAAAGTTCTGCGAAAAGCCGATTTCAGCCGCTGAGATAGGGGACGCTTGAGCCAATGCGGCAAACGCAAATCTCCAGGTCTCGACGGTCTACCCGGAAGCGGTCTACTGCAACTGGCAACAGAACGGGAGAATTCCCAGTTCTGTGACCGGGGGCGTAGTCACACTAGTTAGGAAGGACGAGAATAAGGGGGATGACATAGGCAACTTCCGGCCCATAACTCTGCTAAACACAGAGTTACAGATTTTGGCCAAGGTGTTGGCAAAGAGGCTGGCGCTTGTCGTCGAGAACCTGGTGGGAGAAGCGCAGACATGCGCAATCCCGACCAGATCCATACACGACAAAATCCACCTCATGCGATACATCATAGAGAGGGTAGGGTGTAAATCCGGCTTCGGCGGGGCCCTGATCAACTTGAATCAGTCTAAGGCTTTCGATAGGGTTGACTATCGTTACCTGGATGCGGTGCTCGAGGCGGCAGGCTTCGGACCCGTGTTCAGGGGCTGAATTGCTGCAATGCATAACAGCAACATCTGCTCAAGGGTTAAGGTGAACGGTTACCTCTCGGAGCCGTTCCATATCACGCGATCCATTCGACAGGGATGCCCTCTCTCCTCCCTTCTGTACATATTGACTCTCGATTCACTACTGCGGAAGTTGGAGCTATTGCAGGGCATCCCTCTGGAACCGGGACTGCGGAAAGCGACGTCGTCCTACGCCGACGACGTGACAGTAATGGTGTTGAGCGCCTCGCAAATATATGAAGTCGGCACCTTACTGAAGGAATACGAAACGTTCACAGGAGTGAAGCTGAACCGGGACAAGTCCATCGGTTTGCAACTCGGACCGTGGAGAGGCAAAGCGATGCCTTCCGATGGCGTCGTCGGACGCTGGACGGAGGACCAGTAATGCTGCTCGGAGTCTGGTTTGGTCCGGACCTCCAGGTGGAGAAGAACTGGAACGAGGTGTCCGGACCTCCAGGTGGAGAAGAACTAAACCAGAAGTGGGCCGAGTGCAAACTATGCTTGAAAGGTCGAGCGGAGGTGGCGAACACTTTTATAGCGTCCGCCATCTACTACGGCTTGACCGTTGTGCCTTGTCCAGCCAAAACGCTCGCCAAAATGGAGCGCGCGCTCTTCCAATTCCTTTGGAAGAGGCGGGCTCCTTTGGTGATGAGATCCATCTGCTGCCAACGCCCTTCCAACGGATGGCTGGGGTTGCCGTGGCTGACGATGCGCAAACACGCGCTCAGGCTGCGGCATCTCTACGTATTCCTCACCGGACAACCGGTGTGGGCCCCGTTCGTAAGGCGAGCCTTACCACGACTCGTCTCGCTAACAGAGCTGCAGTCCTGGGTCAAGCAAAGACCGAGGAAAATGGGCGACTGGCACATCGAATGTGCTCAGGCGCTGACAGCCCTCTGGCAGGCGGACCCGGCGATCAGTGGAGACTCCAATTCGTCATTCTATAGAGGGTTGATCCGCAGCAAGTGCGACGACGCGCTCGGTGAAACTCTGGGCGTAGAGGAAGACGAACTGGCCAGTCTGTTCGGTAGGACCTTCCGCCCGGGACCGATGGACAACTTCCAATAGTCCCTGGCCTGGCAGTGCTACCGAGGAGCTCTACCAGTTCGAGACATGCTCTACAGACATGGGCGCCCGGGCAGGGACCCTGCAAAAAAGATCTGTCCGAGGTGCGTGCGAGACGAAGAAACCGTCGCGCACGCATTCATACACTGCCCGGGCGTCACTAACTTGTGGGGCTATGTAGAACGACTATTGTCGCGGGTGGGACCAATCCGGTTGACCACCGAGTCCATTGTCATGATCAAACCGCCACCCTCCTTCAAAAACGAAGGAGAGACGGTTTTCCTTTGTGTGATCGCTATGGCGAAAGAGGTTGTATGGTGGACAAGGTTGAAAGGGCTGAGGTCAAACACCTTTCTCTCCGGCCAACAACTGATTCTTTTTTTCAAATACCACTTTGGAAGAAGAGTCAGGATGGAGAGAGAGGTGCTGTACCCCAGCAAGTTTTATGAAAGGTGGGTGAAAGTGGCGAGAATGGCCCGAGTGAATGGGCCTTCTCTCTATATCAGCCTGTAGGTTGAGGGAAAAGAGGAGGAGAGGAAAGGGGTACTCACTCTTCGTACTCCTAGAGATGAGGGTTGCGCATTTTTTCGGGTGTATGTGTTACCCATATGTAATGTCTCCCCCTATTGGGGAAAATCGATTAACTTTTAAATTGTATTTGTGATAGTATTTTACACGTTTTTATTGTATGTAAACTTCCCCTTTTGTATTTGTCCCCTTCTTTTGTGCCCCTGTGGCTAATAAAGTAACATATCTATTTATATATCTATGTGTGTGTGTGTGTCTGTCTGTATGTCTATCTATCTATGTGTGTCTGTATGTCTGTATATCTATCTATCTATCTATGTGTGTCTGTATATCTATCTATCTATGTGTGTCTGTCTGTGTATCTATCTATCTATATATGTGTGTCTGTCTGTGTGTCTAAGAGGAACCCCAAAAATCCAAGAAGCAAAAAAAAAAACACGGAAAAAATACAAAAAGCAAAAACATCAACAGAAAACATGCTCACACCCAACACTGTTACAAACATACCGCCACAAACAACAACCACACCAACAACACTACCAAACACTTCATCAACAAAACAAACACCCACACCACCACAATCACAAACCCCAACCACAAAAATAAAACTACCAACAGAAGCAGTACACATAAAAAACAAAACACATTACACATACATAAAAGCAAGAGACAAAGAACGGGTGAAAACTGTCTGAAAGGACCCCACAATCTAGACGGAAGGGAAAACCCTCCCCACCACTGACTCACCCCCAAACCTTAAACAAATCAGGGTAACAACCCTACAGTAGTAAACTTTAAAAGGCAACTTCCCACATGATGTGGAACCCCTTGCCTAAAACCCCTCAACCATGTCCTGCTAAAAGGATTCCCTCCCCAAACACCCCAATCTAGACATGGAGATCGAACAACCCGACCTCCAGGAAACTAAAAGCTAAGTGTTCCTGCCTTTTCTCTCCCCAACTTTTCTTCACCAACATGGCGACTTAACAAGTTGGATGTTTGAATGTACGTGGCCTGGGCATGCCCTGGAAACAGGGCCAGTTTTTAAATGATATCAGGTCACACTGTATAGATCTGATAGCCATCACCGAGTCCAGGATTCACGACAAGCGGCAGCTAACCCCCATGTTCGATGATTTTGAGATCTACGCATCTCTTTGTCAGCAAGGGGGTGGAGGGAAAGTTGCTGTTCTGTTTCGAAAAAACTTGGATCTCAAAATACTTTGACCCGGAGGGCAATTTGGTGGTCCAGGACGTGAATGGTAGTAAAGGTGGATTTTCAGACTGGTGGCCATATATGCCCCGACAGGGACATCGCGACCAGAGTTCTTCAAGCGTCTGGGGCCATTCCTGGGAACGTCTCGCTCCTTAGTGTTAGCAAGGGACTGGAATGGCATCTTAGATGCACGTTGGGACTATGTATGAGCTTGTGATAATAGAGGTGGGGTGTAATAGCCTCACAAATATCATCAGCCAATTCCAACTGGCTGATAGATATCGACTAGACCAGTGCTACTCAAAGTGGTGGTCCGTGGATCGGTGCCGGTACGCGAGACATCAGCTAGCGGTTCGCGGCCAGTGTCCAGGCCATGCTAAGGAATCATTTGAGGAATTGGTAGAATCTAAGGAATTTCAAGGAAATTTTAGGCTGTGACTGCTAGTTTCAGTAATTTGTCCTTATGCAATGAAAACTGGGGGGGGGGGGGGTGAAAATTATATGACAATAATAGGTAAATTAACCTGATAGTAAAAATATAAGTTGATAATATATCATAGTTTTCTATGAAGAAAGAAAGTCAAATAACAGAAAATGAACCGTGCAGCATCAGTTTCGGTGACTAAACGACCTACTGTAGTAAGTAAACAACTTAGTTGGCCAGTGGTGACGCGTGGTACTTACCGACTGTGGTAGAGATTATGTAAGTAAATGTAGTATATTTGTGATATTGTAATGCCGCCGAATGATACTTTAGTCTCCTTTCAAAATCATGTTCCCTTTACTTCGGCCCGTATCCTCAAATAAATTATTTCTTCCCTTAATGTAACTGTTTTCTCACGCTTAAAATAGCCTGATTAATTCTTAACAGTAAAAAAAACATTATTTACGTGGTATTCCCTCAGTAAATTAATGTTATGCCCTCTGTAATCCCTTAGCCTCCTCTATCGCCTCGACGCCATCAAACAGGTGACTGACTTATTCTGTATTCATTCCTTTCTCATGATAAAAAGAAGTGTCATCTGGCCTTGTGGTATTGAGATTATGACGTATAAGGATGTAGAGAAGTAGATGTTATATATTTGCTGGAGTGATCAAGATTAGGTGAGTGGATAAGTAACGATAAACAATTCTCCTCCTCTCCCGCCTCGACGCCATCAAACAGGTGTCATCCCCTACACGCCTCCCCCAAACCAAAAAATACACCCATATACACCCACACCCCCGCCTTCCCCTGTTAATTTTGTAAATTCCTTAGTGCCCTGGAGATGAAATAAACCCCGAGTTTTGTGCAATATGCCATGTGAAGAGATCTGTCTGAAGGAGATTGCTATAAGTTTTTTAGGGAAGTTTCCCTAGTACTTGCGAGAAGCAGTTTGTATGTTGAACCCCCCTGTTTTTTGGGAGGGTGAATAGACTTGTAAAATCAGAGTGTGGTATATATGGAGGGCCTCAGGTAGCGGCTAACTGGTTCACCTAAGCCAATTTTTGGTTTGCAACACACGGTGCTCACGCGGAAGTCAGAAGTATATACCTGGGGTTATGGAATTTATATTAATTATTTCTATCCCTAATTTACAGATGGCGAAGCGAAGCCCTATGGACATATTTATCAAGCCAAAACATCCAGTTGCTGAACCCGCAAGTAATTTTGAATCAGATGAAGGCCATGTAAATGAAACCGAAGTATTGCAGGGAAAAAGAATTCGTACTAGCTTTACTCGGAAATATGATTCCTTATACATTCAATTTGGTTTTGTAGCCACGAATGTTGGGGGAATGCAAAAACCACAGTGTGTAATTTGTGGAAAAGTATTGGCTAACGAGTCAATGAAGCCATCAAATCTCAAGAGACATTTAAATACAAAACATAAAAAAATGAGTTCAAAGCCAAAAGAGTTCTTTGAAAGAAAGCATGTTGATTTAAAAGGCCGTCAGAAACAGATATTTGAAGTGTCACACATAAATACTTATGCTTTGCGGGCTTCTTATAAAGTAGCACTTCGAGCTGCCAAGGCTAAAAAGTCATACACAATCGGTGAGACGCCAGTGATAGGCTGTATTAAAGATGTCTGCATGGAAATGCTAAGCGAGCCAGCGGCAAAGAAAGTGGCTCAGGTGTCAAAATATGGCTCTCTCAAGAATTTGTCATCTCTGTATTGAAGAAATCTTTCATATAATTACCAATCCTGGTAATATTATTAACAAAAAAAGGAAATATTTAATTCTTGATTGCATCGATTCTCCAGAAAATTTCACAATATTTATAATTTATAGAACCTACTACACTATGGTCTATATAAGTTGCATATGTACAATATATATTTTAATTGTTTTAAATGTTTTTAAATTTATAAATAGAAATATTTCTTATACAATGTAAAAAAAACTATTATGAAAACCATATTTACTACATGGTGCTCTGAAATCTTATATGAGCTATTTATTTATATTATAATATAAATTATGATTAATTATTAGGTTAAACATTAGATGAAACAATATATTATTAAATATCTATCATAAACATTCTTTAAAATACGAAATATTATCTCTCCCAAAATGTTTTTGCTTACAATTCACATATATGAGATATTTCAACTTGCATAAATGTTTAAATATTATATTACTAACCGTATGCAATAATAGATTATACCATTTTACTTAAAAATATAATTAATTTCACATTCTTAAAGTATATGTATAAAATACATATATATTATTACTTGATCTATCCTACGCTCATTTACAAATCTATGTATATATATACTTAAATAAGATCTATATTCAGGCATAATCATTTATGTACTAAATAATTATTTATTTTTTAAATAACTGTTTCTACTTTAGGCACAAGGCCAGCAACTACCCAGTGCATTACTGGTACTTTATTTTATCGACCCCGTAAGGATGAAAGGCAAAGTCAACCTCGGCGGGATTTGAACTCAGATCGTAAAGGGACGTAACTATGCTGGAAAGCATGGCGTCCGACCCTCTACCGATACTGCCAATCCACCAACGATATATAATTGTTTCTACGTTTGGCACAAGGCCAGCAATTACCCAGTACATTACTGGTATTTTATTTTATCGACCTCGTAAGGATGAAAGGCAAAGTTAACCTCGGTGGGATTTGAACTCAGAATGGCAAGGGCCGTAACTCTATGCGTCCGTCAAAGCATGGCGTCCGACCCTCTACCGATACTGCCAAGATATATAATAATTGTTACTACTTTTGGCACAAGGCCACAATTACCTAGTGTATTACTGGTACTTTATTTTATCGATCCCGTAAGTATGAAAGGCAAAGTTAACCTCGGCGGGATTTGAACTCAGAATGGCAAGGGCCGTAACTCTATGCGTCAAAGCATGTCGTCTGACCCTCTACCGATACTGCCAATCCACCGCCAAGATATATAATAATGTCTTATAATATACTACAATACATTATATTTATAAATACATAGTATTAAAATATATGTAAAAAAATAAATGCACTCGTATATGTAAATACGGTGTATATTCATTCACATATTATATTGTGGTAATTGCTTTAATCAATTAATAGTTTATAATTTAATACAATACATTATAATTCTCATCTAAATATTATAAATACATCCATATTCTTAATATATATATATTAAAAAATTAAATAAATAAATAAGTATAATTATGTCATTCTTTCTAAACTCATGTATATATCTTTGGTGTATATATGTATACTTCTATAACTAACTCTAAATTAACTTTTAACAGAGTAGATGATTGAAGGTCGTTAGTTGCCAGTGTGGTAAGTGATAGTATCCTCGTTGGATTATCTTGTCGACATAGACGTGAGGGAAGGTCCCTCGATCTATTTACCATCTAAGTATTTACAATATTCCTTTCGTCAGGTCGCCAATTCCGGCAGCATGGATTACAGATGTTATTGAGACACGAGTAACATAATAATGATTTCAACAGCAGAAATTAGAGATGAAATGTATGTTTATTTTTGATGTAGCACAAACAATGTTTGTTAACTTATATGGTTGAAATTACAGATAAAAAGAGGTTACAAAAGGGAATGTGCCATTGCGCCGAAAAGCCGGCGAGGCTAGGGTGCAATATCTCACCGTTACATTATGCGTGTTGCTGGTTCGAAGTTTCTGGTACAAGAGAGTGATTCTTCAAATCCTCGCGGGGAATTTATTTCTCATGGCGCCTAGGGATACATGTCTTTGTAAGGAAAGATTCTGTGAAGCCCCCGCTCACACAGCCTTACACTGGACCTTACCGTGTCTTAGCGCGCTCGGCTAAGCATTTCACGTTAGATATTAAGGGGTCCAGGGAGACAGTTACAATAGACAGGCTTAAGCAGGCGCACCTTGACACGGACGCTGTGGTTCCTGATCCACGAACCCCTTCGTATTTGCCTGTTGAGCGAACGCCTGTTCCTGAACCACCATCATCGCCTGTCCCTACACCACCACCATCGCCACGTTACAAGACCACGACCCGTTCAGGTCGTAGGGTCCACTGGCCCAAAACATTTTGCAGCACCGTCTATATTTAGACTATGTTAGCTGCACCTTTTTTTTGCCTCTGTGTTTCTGCTTTTTCTTTGCCTTGTTTTTTATGCATGCATGTTGTTTTTTTTTAACATTTTTCAAATCCTTATTCTGGATTCAATTTTTGGTAGAGCGAATAGCTCCCCCTTGTTGCATTGTTCGCCATCTTACTCCACATGTGAGTAATGACATCGATTTTCGATAATTTGAAAATCTGGCAGGGGATACTGTAGTAAGACGCCTCACGCCTCTTGATAGAACAACGCTGGTTGAGAACGCGAGAAAGAAAAAACAGACAGCCACTGAAAAGCCGACTGATCACACGCCAGAAACCAGCCTCTGTACCACACCATTGTTTGTGCTACATCAAAAATAAACATATATTTCATCTCTAATTTCTGCTGTTGAAATCATTATTATGTCACTCGTATCTCAATAACATCTATAACTAATACTGCTAAAAACTCTACAATATTTTTTCAACCTATAATAGCAAACCATTAAAAAAAAATTTAAACAAGTATTTAAAATTTATCTAGTGTCTAAACTTAACGGCTTTTTTCAGTTTTAACGTTATCCTCATTAACATATATCCCTTGAGTGTTAAACCTGTCAATTCACTATCTTCACTGGACTTATACCATTAAGTTCACATGAAGTTATGTCACTATTTTAACACCAATTATTATATTTTATCTGACGAAAGCCTACTTAAATATTAGTATCCTTAAAATACGCATAATAAAATAAATATGGTTTGATAAAGATATTTTCCATTTATTAATATTATTAATATATATATATGTACACATATATATATGTATATATGTATATATATATATATATATATATATATATATATATATATATATATATATATATATATATATATATATATATATATATATATATATATATATATATATATATATATATATATATATATATATATATATATGTGTGTACATATATATATATTAATAATATTAATAAATGGAAAATATCTTTATCAAACCATATTTATTTTATTATGCGTATTTTAAGGATACTAATATTTAAGTAGGCTTTCGTCAGATAAAATATAATAATTGGTGTTAAAATAGTGACATAACTTCATGTGAACTTAATGGTATAAGTCCAGTGAAGATAGTGAATTGACAGGTTTAACACTCAAGGGATATATGTTAATGAGGATAACGTTAAAACTGAAAAAAGCCGTTAAGTTTAGACACTAGATAAATTTTAAATACTTGTTTAAATTTTTTTTAAGGGTTTGCTATTATAGGTTGAACAAATATTGTATATATGTATATATATGTATATATATTGTATATATGTATATATATGTATATATGTAAAAATATGTATATATATATATATATATATATATATATATATATATATATATATATATATATATATATATATATACAAATATAAATTCACCGAGAATCGCATTTCGGCGGGTAGAAAAAGCGAAACGAAACGCAAAATCAGAGTTATGCTGGCAAGTGCTCTATAGTTAAAAAACCAGAGCTGAACATAAGTTAAAACGCCATACAAACTAAAAAAGTGGTCAAGAAGGCATTAACCACCTAAGCCAAAACACAAGTCAAGTTAAACAGGTCAAACAAAATAAATTATAAAATCATATATATATATATACATATACACATATATAACCGACCTGGACCCATTGGAATTGATGGTAAAATCCAAATGCAGGGTTTCTATGACACCTAAATCAATAATACTGTCTGCTTAAAACTATAAGCTTTAGGTATAATAATCGAACAGGGAATATCACGTTATCAACAGGTATTTTGTTCTGCGCCAACTTTGTGAATGACGCAGAGCTTTGTAAAAGCACATGCGTAACTCACAAGGGGAAAACCCCCAGAATTTGGCAAATGAATTCAGTATGTGTAAATCATGCAAAAAATTGCATAAATAGCACAAATCGAATAAGCACTCAACCGGGTAGTTTTAAAATAAACTTATGCAATTCATTTGTCAATAGAATTATTAACAGGTTAATTGTAAAACTCGAGGGATGAATAGAAATATAAATTCAGCGAGAATCGCATTTCGGCGGCTAGAAAAAGCGAAACGAAACGCAAAATCAGAGTTATGCTGGCAAGCGCTCTATAGTTAAAAAACCAGAGCTAAACATAAGTTAAAACGCCATACAAACTGAAAAAGTGGGGTCAAGAAGGCCTTAACCACCTAAGCCAAAAAACAAGTCAAGCTAAACGGATCAAACACAATAAATGATAAAATCATATATATATATATATACACACATACACACACATATATATGATTTAATGATGTAATTTTGATTTGATATATTACAAAAAATAATGTTTTCCAATTCTTCATGCATTACATTTTACGTTGAGTAATATTGAAATGCAGAGTTTTTTCTCCATAAATTATATCACTGATTTAAAATAAATCATCATTTTTTGTAAGAAAATGATGATTTATTTTATATCAGTGATATAATTTATGGAGAAAAACTCTGCATTTCAATATTACTCAACGTAAAATGTAATGCATGAAGAATTGGAAAACATTATTTTTTGTAATATATCAAATCAAAATTACATCATTAAATCTTATTCTTATTTTGTTTCTTGTAAATAATTTTTTTCAAAATATCAATTCAAAACTTGATCATTTAATTTTTGTGTAAAGCATTATTTTCAAATTAGAAATTAAAAATTCCAATAGTCAAGTTATGGGCTTCCAAAATTTTCACTATAGGGGGTTTAACCCCTAATAGGGTGTCTTAATATTATTGAAATTTGCTGAAATTTTGTGAATAGGCATCATATCTTGTCATTTACCTATGATTTAAATTTCATATAAATCAAAGGGAAAAAGATTTCAGCGGGGGCTTGTGTCCCCCGGGGAACCCTTTGATTAACCCCCATTAGGGTGTCTTAAAATTATTGAAATTTGCTGAAATTGTGTGAATAGGCATCATATCTTGTCATTTACCTATGGTTTAAATTTCATATAAATTGAAGGGAAAAAGTTTTCAGAGGGGTTTGAGCCCCGGGGAACCCTTTGAATAAAATGAAATATACTTATCCAAATACCCTGGCAATGTAGTTTCAGAATATATATAGTTATGGGGGTCTATCTCCAAAACCATAGGAGGAGTTCGTGAACAAACAAACAAACAAACAGACAGGATCTACAACTTTATATATATATATATATAAATATATATATATATATATATATATATATATATATATATATATATATGAAAATGTATGGCTTGAGCTCTGCCGTCGGGGTCATACATTTTCCTATTACCCACTCTACTACCCTAAGTATTTAGTACTCTGGTGCGTTATGGTCCATCTGGTTCCTTACCACAACTCCTTCGTTATATATATATATATATATATATATATATACATTATGAAGAGAGAAGGAACATTTAGATATAATTAGTAATAAAATGTATCATACCTAAACTGCTCCTAGATTCCTCGACTACGTAGTTTCGTGGCATAAACAAAAACAATACATCATAAAGATATAGAGTCCTTGCGAGGTCTGCCGACTTATCAAGAGGATACCTAATTTTACTAGCCTCAAGAACACGTCTACACGACGTGAGAAAGAATCCCATATATATATATATATATATGTATACTTATGACTATTGTATGCGCCTTGCGCTGGAGAAACACCAGGACTCCGGCTTAACTCTAACACTGGCTCAGAGCAGAAGAGTTAAGGCCAAAAAGATATCAGATGTTGAATTTGCCGACGACATAGTTCTGGTGACAATCACAGTTAAGGAGGCAGAGGAGTTGATGCAGGAGGTGGAGACTGTGTCGATGAGTTTGGGGCTGAGAATGAATGAGATTAAGACGAAGTATCTGGTAGAGAATATTAAGAAGCCAGAGAAGATTATGAATGTAGGCGGGAAGCCACTAGATTTGGTTGAGGACTTCCTGTATCTGGGAGCAAAGATTGGGAATACAGAAGATGATGTGGTCGAGAGGAAGAGCAAAGCCTGGGCGGCGTACCACAGTTTGAGGTCGGCGTGGAAGTCGGACCTTCGTATAGACCTGAAGATCCATCTCAATAAATGACCTTTGATGAATGTAATGGCAGGATATCTTTTAAATTCAGCTATAAGAAACGAATTTGAAAAACATCCTGCCATTATATTCATCAAAGGTCATTTATTGAAATGGAACCAGCAGGAGGGCACTTTTACAGCCCATTTCTTAAACACTCTTAAAAAACCCAACAGCACTCCCAATCAATTATCTTGCTGTCACCATTCACCATTTTCTGTGTATATATGTATATATATATATGTGTGTGTGTGTATATGTGTTTGCTTTAATTCCTTTAAATCTTCAACACTCCTTCACTCCCACACTCATAAACCCCTGCCACCCAGACACATCCAAATCTCTCTTATATATAGAGTCACACATCACAACACAACCTAATCTCAGTTTGACAATCGCCACCGGCGAATGCTAGAAAGTTCTCCAGGAAAATTAACCAGGAATCTTTAAAATTCTTCCCACCGAAGTTAACAAAGAACTTACTAGATCTACCAACTCATAATAATATGATATTATAAAATGAAATCAAATTGTTTAGAACTACAAGTGAAGTCATTCTTTTCCTTTTTTCAAATATACCTAACTGTACCAAGGATCTCACACATTTTCCAATATATATATATATATATATATATAAAATATGAAAACATGGCGTGCTGCGTGGTTGCAAATGGGTTACATAGGAATAAATTTAGTCCTTCATCAGTGATCTTCCAGCCTTCATTGGTATTTCATCGCTTTAAAGACCATATACCTCTGGTTGGTGCGAGCAACGGCTAAAGAAAGTCGTTGGGACACGTAAATAGGGGGAACGAGCAAGACAGTAAACAAACAAAGATGGTAATGCAACGAAAAGTGAGGAAGAAGGAGTCAAGTCCCTGAAATCGATGAACATAAGTTCTGTGAAATAGTGGACGAGAAAGAATAAAGACCATCAAACCTGGTCGAAATGTGAGTGAGGAAAGAATTTCGCACAGGTCAAACGGGAGGAAAAAGGAGTCAAGTCCCTGAAATCGATGATATACAATGATATTAAATAAATGGAAACTATATTTATAAAACCATATTTATTCTATTATATATATTTCAAGGGTACCAAAAATGTTGGTACGCTATCATCAGATAAAATACAAAATGTTTTATAAATATTTGATATGAGGATAATATACCTTTACGGTTCAAGTTATCCCTGGAAATATATATAATAGAATAAATATGGTTTTATAAATATAGTTTCCATTTATTTAATATCATTGAATACTTACACCAGAAAAGCTGTCGAGTGCTCTGAATCAGTTGTAAACATCTATATTTGTTGGATTTCCAACAAATTAAATATCTCTTCTACATATATAACGAAGGAATTGTGGTAAGGAACCAGATGGACCATAACGCACCAAAGTACTCAATACTTAGGGTAGTAGAGTGGGTAATAGGAACAAGTAAGACCCCGACGACAGAGCTCAAGCCATTTGGACGGTTATTTCTCGAAATAGCCGTCGAAACGGCTTGAGCTCTGCCGTCGGGGGTCTTACTTGTTCCTTCTATATATATATATATATATATATATATATATATATATATGCTCTACCACTACGGATATTACCTTCCAGTGTTCCACCACTATATATATATATATATATATATATATATATATATATATATATATATATATATATATATATATATATATATATATATATATATATATATATATATATATATATATATATATATATATATATATATATATATATAGTGGTGGAACACTGGAAGGTAATATCCGTAGTGGTAGAGCACTCAGTCCATGTGATCAAATATATTTTATTATTCATATTTCAGAGATACTGGGCTATTTTAACAGTACGTCCTCATCAGATAAAATAAGTTGATGCCTGACATACCTTGACTATGTTGATGGTTATAATTTAGTCATGGCAGTGATTAGTTATGACAAAACTCGATATTTATATACCTTAAGTTGAAACATGAAAAATTACATATAATACAGAGGGTGCGTATGAGAATGTGTAAAAAGATATATAAATAATTAATAATATATAATACATCAACTTATATAACTATTAAAAATTTAAATAATAATAATATATTCATACCTCATTATTGTTGATAGTGGAAGTGATAGATCGAGATAGCAAATCACGAGGAAAGAGAGAAAAAGAGAAAAAAAGGAGATTTGATCGTAGGAACAATAGAAGGGAGAAATGATCAAATGATAGAGAGAGGAAAATAAGTTAAATCGTATAATCAAAGGGAGGAAGATATGCATTGCAACATGTAAATAGCGTATAATTAGATAAGGGGGGGGGATAATAATGCGTGACCGTTTATTTTCAAATCTTAAGTTAATTGAAAATAGTCAATTAATCAAATGACATAAGATTTTAGACTATATAATTTTAAAGGATTTATATTATTGTATTATATCTGAGTTCAAGCAAATGTAACGTGAAAGAGATAAACTTATGTCTATCATAACTCCAAAGGTATTCACAAATATATTTAAAAGTATATTAAAATCAAGCATATAATCAATATATTAGTAAAAAAAAAACACCTTAAAATTAAAATGTTATTAATAAGTCATAAAGCATTATAAATGAATCTAATAAGATATTATTAAACCAGATTTATCTAGATATACACATTTATATAATTTATATATAGACTTTTAAGGTTTAAGACGATATTAGTCACTTATATATAGTATAATTTTTGTTGAGAGTGTTATAAATTTAATTCAACTAGATTTTACTGTATTTAAAATTTTACATCAATTTAAGTATACAAAAAATTTATCAACTTGGATCAACTTATACTATAAATGTATAATCATATCCTCGTGAATCGTAAATAACCATTCAAAGTAATTAACCGGTTTACAAGCCTGAATACATTAAAGGTATCAAATATAAGATTTAGAAAATACGAAAACCAAAATTAAATGTATTTAAACAATCTAAAGGTCATAGTACTCAACAAGAGATCAGGTTAACACTTTCAATGTTAATGTAGAAACCCTTAATCTAATATTAATAATAGTATAAATAATAAAAGCATTACAAGAATTTTTAATCTGAGACAATATTGTTTCACACTCAGTGTTATTAATAAACGTCTAAATCATTTCACATTTATTCAATGTTTTTTCCTGATTTTTTTTTGTGGAGCTTGGAATATAGATGTAGCTTTGTGCAAGCAATTTGAGAATAATTCATTTTTTTTTTGTTAATTAACTTATCATAATTAGTAATTATTAATAGGGTCTCCATATTACAAAGATTGCAGTTAGGTGATACGGAGGAATTTATGTAGACTTGGCTATTACAAAGTTTTGACCAAAATATTGAGTACTCTAATTTTTTGTCTTTCAAGGACCATATGAGTTGTGATAAAGAGGTGGAGAATTTCTTATCCGGATTCGAAAAAGAGTGCTTGTGATTCGAATATCTTAATTTAAAGCTTAATGAGGTTGCTCCTATATAGTTGTAGGTGATGTTATTTGCTTTAACAGTACATTTATAAACTAGGTTCTTATCAAGACAATTATTTTGCAGAGGGCAATTCGATCTATTTCTACAGTTACATTTCGATTTACTGTTATTATTATAATTTAAACTGTACACGTTATCATTGCTAATAGTTGAAGGTGTTCTGTTGCGAGTGCTTAAGTTAATGTTATTGTTATTCACAGTATCAATATTATTGCTAATGTTAATATTGCCATTATCCCTAATTGTTTGTTGGTTATGATTAAGAATTCTACTATTTATTTTTGCAATGTTCTGTGCCATATTCATAGTTGTTGAGTATGATAGCTTAATTGTATGTCTATTGAATATAGAATGGTATTTATGTGTACTGGGAAAGCATTTATCTAAAGCCTTAAAGAATAAATTTGCCAGGGGTGTTTTGATAGCTAAAGATGCAGGAGGTGCAATCCAGATCACTGCTTTGGTTCTGATTTTTTTCCAAGATTTATTCACGACATTATTATTTTTATTTATATTTAAATACTTTTTAGAGTCCGCTTTATATATGTTATTCGTATTTTTACCTAATTTATAATTCGAATTAGTATTATCTAGATATTCAATATTATTTTTATATCCTGCCTTATGTAATGCCTCATTATAATATCCAGCTTTTTCATCAAAAATGGATTTGGTAGCGGATAATCTAGTTTAGCGTTTTTGAACACTATTGACTATTGCATTTTTCACGGGTTTAGGGTGATTTGAGTAATAGTTAACATAATTTAGGTTTTCATTGGGTTTATGGAAGGGGTAATATAATTCTGAATTTAAATTAAGGGTGACATCAAGGAATTTAACTACTTTAGTGCTACTTTCAACTTCTAATTCGAGGTCATAATTTTTAAAGAATTCTATTATTGTTTTCTTAACCATATTTAGTTCTGTATTGCTATGCTTAACTACAGTAAATAAAATATCACCCCTATATAAACCACCGGTATTCTCCGGCAATTTTCTATTTACCATATTGAGGATAAAAATTCCCAGAAGATCGGTAATTTGTGCATAGTCAGATGACCCCATGGTAATGTCAAAATTTCTATTCCTATCCGAGCGGGTCCAAAACTCATTATTAAAATTAATTAGGGTTCTTCTAGCCGTTAATATGATATTAATCTCCTTGCTAGTTAGATCTGTATGTTTAGACAAAACCTTATTCAAGAGGTTAGGTGTAATAGATGAGTAGTAACTTGTTATGTCCATTTGAATAAATTTGTGACTTTTCTTATTTTCTATATTTTTAAACCAGTCTATTACTTCACTAGTGTCCTTCTATAAGCTCAGCTCTTTTCAATTCAATGTTGGTAAAATTCTATCAATATATATATATATATATTTCCATATATATATATATATATACATATATATATATAATATTAGGGATACTATTTATGGTTATGTATATATTAAAACTTTTTATAGTTATGTATATTTTAAACCCTAAACAGTGAAGGTCAGTAATTTATTACTACCTTATTACCAGTAAGATAAATAGCTCAATGTAATAACATCAGTTGTTCTACAGAGCAGTTATATTCACAAGAATCAAAGCTATGTTCAAAGCATTTATTCACTTACAATTGTTTCATCCAAACCTAGGCTTGGAGTCTTCGGAGCATTTTTCAATGTTTGTACACATAATTGACCTCCTTTCCAACGCAAGAGACATACAGATACATATATATATTGATGTACAGTGGAGTGGCATATATTATACTATTTTTGTACAGCAATTCAAAATAAAAATAAAAATAAAAATAAAAATAAAAATAAAAATAAAAATAAAAATAAAAATAAAAATAAAAATAAAAATAAAAATAAAAATAAAAATAAAAATAAAAATAAAAATAAAAATAAAATAAAAATAAAAATAAAAATAAAAATAAAAATAAAAATAAAAATAAAAATAAAAATAAAAATAAAAATAAAAATAAAAATAAAAATAAAAATAAAAATAGAAATAAAAATAAAAATAAAAATAGAAATAAAAATAAAAATAAAAATAAAAATAAAAATAAAAATAAAAATAAAAATAAAAATAAAAATAAAAATAAAAATAAAAATAAAAATAAAAATAAAAATAAAAATAAAAATAAAAATAAAAATAAAAATAAAAATTAAAATACATTCGGCAGATAACACTGATAATGCAAGAGGATAGTTTGATAGTCAGGTCTAGTAGGTAGTGTATGCGTTAATTACACGTGGAGCATGCAAGTGGGTCTCATTTTTATACTATTATAGTGTGGCAGGGTGTTACACGTAATGTAAGCACTTTAAGCGGGTAAGCAAGATTATTATGGTGGTTGTAGTGGTAAGGTATTTTTTGTATAGAACAAAAAAGTATGTGTGCAGAAAAATAAAAATAAAAATGTTCTTTACAAAAAATACCTTACCACTATAACCACCATAATAATCTTGCTTACCCACTTAAAGTGCTTGCATTACGTGTAACACAATAATAGTATAAAAATGAGATACACTTGCATGCTCCACGTGTAACTAACGCATACACTACCTACTAGACCTGACTATCAAACTATCCTCTTGCATTATCTGTGTTATCTGCCGAATATATTTTAATTTTTATTTTAATTTTTATTTTTATTTTTATTTTTATTTTTATTTTTATTTTTATTTTTATTTTTATTTTTATTTTTATTTTTATTTTTATTTTTATTTTTATTTTTATTTTTATTTTTATTTTTATTTTTATTTTTATTTTTATTTTTATTTTTATTTTTATTTTTATTTTTATTTTTATTTTTATTTTTATTTTTATTTTTATTTTTATTTTTATTTTTATTTTTATTTTTATTTTTATTTTTATTTTTATTTTTATTTTTTTTATTTTTATTTTTATTTTTATTTTTATTTTTATTTTTATTTTTATTTTTATTTTTATTTTTATTTTTATTTTTATTTTTATTTTTATTTTTATTTTTATTTTTATTTTTATTTTTATTTTTATTTTTATTTTTATTTTTATTTTTATTTTTATTTTTATTTTTATTTTTATTTTTATTTATATTTTGAATTCGAATTGCTGTACAAAAATAGTATAGTATAATATATGCCACTCCACTGTACATCAATATATATATATATGTATCTGTGTGTCTCTTGCGTTGGAAAGGAGGTCAATTATGTGTACAAACATTGAAAAATGCTCCGAAGACTCCAAGCCTAGGTTTGGATGAAACAATTGTAAGTGAATAAATGCTTTGAACATAGCTTTGATTCTTGTGAATTCTATATATATATATATATTACGGATTTAAGACTTACAAGAACCCACCATACAACACCCTGTTGGACACATTTGAAAATGATCTGCTGGATATGATCAAGAACATGATTTCTTGAACTCCTTGGACACTCTCATAAACAAAATTAAGACAGATAAACACTTATATGTACCTTCTGACAAAAGTAAAAACCTATATAAGTTAGATAGTTTTCTCTAATGAACTAAACAAAAATTACAACAAAAAAAAACACCTTATAACACATTTAACCACTTAAATAGATTAGGTAAAAACATAGTAACTAACTTAAATATTGATAAATACACAGACCCTTTACACCGACATTCTCTCTTAAGGATGACAAAAGTTACAAACGAGAAGCCTTCAGTGAGATTAATATTCCCCTCCACTTTAGATATAGTAGGTAGAATTAACAAAGTAATCCTAGATAGAATAATACCTGTGTTAAAAAATAAGGCCAAGATTTTACTATGGAATAATACAGACCAGGTCATCAATGGTTCACTAATATACAAGATAAGGATTCACTAAAATGTGTACAATTCGACATAGATAATTATTACGCCTCTATCTCCCTTATACTGCTAAACAAAGCCCTCATCTTAGTCCAACACCAATATAACTAAAAATGAAATAGACATAGTACTAGCAGCTAGACGAACAATTATTCACTTCGATGACTCATACTGGACCAGAGCCAACCGTCCTGATAACTTCGACATCACGATGGGGTCGAGTGACTCTGCACAGGTAACGGACTTAGTTGGCATACACCTCCTGCATAAACTTAGAGATGAAATCTCCGCACTACAAGGAGGTGTATATAGAGACGACACTCTATTTACTGTAAGGAATCACAACCCCCGTAGAATAGAAAACCTCAATAAACATATTCATAGATTCTTTAAAACATACGATCCGTCAGTAACTATAGACCCTAACCATAAGATAGTTAACTTCCTTGGCGTTACATTAGAGTTAGATACAGGTCTATATAGACCATACCATAAGCCAAGCGAGGTACTCTCCTACATTAACAAATCCTCTAACCACCCCTCTACCCTTAACTCTATAGTTACAAGCGTCTCTCACAGAATCTCGAGGCTGTCGGCCAACGAGGACTTTTTCGACCACACTACTGATTACTAAAATAACACACTGGCTGAATCGGGATATAGGAATAGGATTTCTTACATTCAGGACACTAATTCAACTAAATCCCCTTCTCATAAGATTGTAATATTTTATGGTTCCTTCCCTCATGCACAAAGAGTAAAATACTCAACAAAAATAATGACAAAATCTCATACTCGACTACACCTAACTTAGCTGATCATATAGCACTTGGCAACCACATGAAGCTCACTAAAATTAAACCTTCCTGTAATACTAACATTAGAATGCTTGGAAACCTTAATTATTATAATAATACTGATAGTCACTATAACATGAATAATAACCAGGATAATAATTGTTTCTACTTTTTGACACAAGGTCAGCAATTAGCCAATACATTACTGGTACTTTATTTTATCGACCCTGTAAGGATGAAAGGCAAAGTTAACCTCAGCGGGATTCGAACTCAGAATGGCAAGAGCCGTAACTCTATACGTCAAAGCATGGCGTCCGACCTTCTACCGATACTGCCAATCCATAATGCTAGAAATAACAATAACATTAATAATAATGACATTATATGGGCTAGCCACAATAATAATTGTAGAACTAATAACTAATAACCGAGTTGGAAACCATAGAAGTGGTAGCAATGGTAGTAAAGGTAATGACAATAGGAATAGTAGGATTAACCTCATATAGCAAAACTATAACGACTTGCGACTCCTGCACTTATTCATTGGCTTATATATATGTATATATATATATATAATGTTTGTTGAGTGAGTTGGAATTTGGCCGGAGTATCGCTATTAGCTTTCTCCGATTATGTATTTATATATATATATATATATATATATATATATATATATATATATATATTTCGTTTCTGAATTTGTTTAGCAAGATTCTTTATCTGAAAACGTGTGTTGAAACCGATATTGTTATACTTTGGGAGGGTCATGTTGCCAATAAGAAACACACGCAGCAGTTGCTTTCACTTCAATTTATTATAATCAATTTATAAATTTAGGAATTTATAAATTTCCGGTTGGTTGGTTGGTTCCACAACCAGATGGTTGTTTATATAGTGTCAAAGTTCTTTCGTCACACATTCTGTGACCTCTTCAGTGACTGGGGATTCTTTTCTTTGTTTTTGTGCCTCTCCTTTGTTCTGTCCTACGCCATCTTGTTTCTGTGTGTGTGTTGTGTGCTCAGTCGGCGCAGCGCCACATCCGGGTGTCTGTGTGTGTTTATATTCGTTTATTTATTTGTTTATTTACATGTTACAGGTTGGTTGTTTGTTCTATGTGCGTGTGTGTTTTCATTTTGTCCTTAATTGTAAATTGTGATGTTGCTGTTCCACTCATGTTTTCTATTTAATTTTGGTTGTAATTCTTTTATGTTTATTGCCTCTGTGATTTGTCTAAACATGGCGTCTTTTCTGTGTGTAGATTCTATTTTTATTTCTATGTTCTCTAATTTACCCTTATGTTCTATTTTAGCATGTTGGTAGAGTACAGATGATTCTTTACTATCTTGAAGGTCTCGCCAGTGTTCATTTATCCGTTCCCCTACACTACGAGCTGTCTCACCTATGTACACTATATTATTGTCTCGACATCTTATGCTATATACTACATTTCTAGTTTTACAGTTAATATGGGGGCTTAATTTACAGGTTATACATTTCTTATCTATACAGGGGGGTCTTTGAAAACGGTATGTCTTGCTAATAAGTGTTTTTACGGAGGTACCTAGTCTTTCTACTATCTTAATATTGAATTTATGTTTATCTAGGGCCCTTCTAAATTTGTAAGCTAATTCACCTGTAGGGGTTGTATCGATGAACATTACACTCTGGTAATTATTGCTATCATACCATGAGTTTATTCTATTAGCCTTATTCCTAGTTCTTTCTGTTCTATTCCAAAATTTGCTCCTATACAAGGGGCAGGTCCCATTTGTGTCATTATTTACCATTTTTTCCCATTTGGTTCTGGCTCATCTATACACTCTGATTTTATCTCTCTGATTGTAACCAGAGAACTGCATACGGTGGATGAAGTGTTGTATGTGTCTCTCTAGTTCTTCGGGGTTGCACATGCGGGACACGTTTCTCATCACCCGTACCAAATCCGCAATCAGTATGTTGATTTTGGTATGGTCCGAAACAGCTGAGTTTCGGTGGATCAGATATTTGGAAGTCATGGGTTTGGCATAATGGGAATGGAGGATTTGTTTTTTGTTATTAATGGTATCTAACCAGAGCTCTGTGTCTAGTACAGGTAATCGATGGTTGGGGTGTTTACTTGGGTAGTCTATAGTAACTCTAATACTCTGGTGGATGGAGTTAGCTATTTGCTGGATGCTTTCCATTGTGTTTTTCTCTAATTCCTGACTGTTCTCTAGTGGGGGTGTTTTAACTACGATGTTTATATCATCAACATAGCGGGAGTACATTATCAGGGTTAAGGGGTCTTCTAATTGTTCTTTAAGTTTAAGTTTAAGTCTACTGTCTCACCATACCATGAATAAGTTAGCTATGTCGCCTGCAATGCTAACACCAATGGCTGTTCCTTCCTCTGTTGGTTGACAGTCTGCCAAACTACATCCAGGCAATGCAACCCCACATCACTAACACAAGAGAAGTAACACCACAAGAGCATGAGGATAGAGAAAAAGCCCTCAATGCCCATATGGTGATGTGGACAAATATAATGCAGCCCAACAAAAGGACTGCTAACAACTTCCAGGCCTGGAACAATGACGTGCCAGCGTTATATGGGCTTCGAAAAGACCATAAAACGGTCAGTGACCCTGTCACGGGACCACCAACACGGCCAGTCTGTGGAGCTAACATTGCTAGTAACTACAGACTGTCCTACTTCCTCTCCCTGATCATACGCCCCATCATTGAAATGTCCCCAGATGTATGTCACAGCACGGAGGACCTCCTCAGCAGAATCGGCGAGAGTAACCGATCTAAGGACCTAACAAACTGCATAATAGGTAGTATGAATGTTGTGTCCCTGTATCCATCTATTGACGTGGATTTTGCTGTGGAGAAATGCGTAGAAATGATCAGTGAGGGCAATGTTGAGTTCTGTGGGATTGATACCGGTGAGCTGGAACTCCTACTTAAACTTACCTATAGTAACAATTACCTAGACACATATGACCTTAGCAACCTGTGCCCTACAAGACCAGCAAGAGGCAGACCACCTACCATTACATCAATGGCCAAGAAAACCCACACAGATAGATGGAACGGGTGGACCAGAGCCATACGGACACCCGAAAACCACGATGAACTAAAGAAAATGATTGCACATGCGGTGGGGGCCAGCATAAAATTAACCCTTAAGGAACATATGTTCAAATTTAATGGAAAAACATATGCCCAAGAGGAAGGAGCAGCCATTGGTGTTAGCATTGCAGGCGACATAGCTAACATATTCATGGTATGGTGAGACATTAGACTTAAACTTAAACTTAAAGAACAATTAGAAGACTCCTTAACCCTGATAATGTACTCCCGCTACGTTGATGATATAAACATCGTAGTTAAAACAGCCCCACTAGAGAACAGTCAGGAACTAGAGAAAAACACAATGGAAAGCATCCAGCAAATAGCTAACTCCATCCACCAGAGCATTAGAGTTACTATAGACTACCCAAGTAAACACCCCAACCATCGATTACCTGTACTAGACACAGAGCTCTGGTTAGATACCATTAATAACAAAAAACAAATCCTCCATTCCCATTATGCCAAACCCATGACTTCCAAATATCTGATCCACCGAAACTCAGCTGTTTCGGACCATACCAAAATCAACATACTGATTGCGGATTTGGTACGGGTGATGACGAATGTGTCCCGCATGTACAACCCCGAAGAACTAGAGAGACACATACAACACTTCATCCACCGTATGCAGTTCTCTGGTTACAATCAGAGAGATAAAATCAGAGTGTATAGATGAGCCAGAACCAAATGGGAAAAAATGGTAAATAATGACACAAATGGGACCTGCCCCTTGTATAGGAGCAAATTTTGGAATAGAATAGAAAGAACTAGGAATAAGGCTAATAGAATAAACTCATGGTATGATAGCAATAAATACCAGAGTGTAATGTTCATCGATACAACCCCTAGAGGTGAATTAGCTTACAAATTTAGAAGGGCCCTAGATAAACATAAACTCAATATTAAGATAGTAGAAAGACCAGGTACCTCTGTAAAAACACTTATTAGCAAGACATACCGTTTTCAAAGACCCCCCCCCCCCGTATAGATAAGAAATGTATAACCTGTAAATTAAGCCCCCATATTAACTGTAAAACTAGAAATGTAGTATATAGCATAAGATGTCGAGACAATAATATAGTGTACATAGGTGAGACAGCTCGTAGTGTAGGGGAACGGATAAATGAACACTGGCGAGACCTTCAAGATAGTAAAGAATCATCTGTACTCTACCAACATGCTAAAATAGAACATAAGGGTAAATTAGAGAACATAGAAATAAAAATAGAATCTACACACAGAAAAGACGCCATGTTTAGACAAATCACAGAGGCAATAAACATAAAAGAATTACAACCAAAATTAAATAGAAAACATGAGTGGAACAGCAACATCACAATTTACAATTAAGGACAAAATGAAAACACACACGCACATAGAACAAACAACCAACCTGTAACATGTAAATAAACAAATAAATAAACGAATATAAACACACACAGACATCCGGATGTGGCGCTGCGCCGACTGAGCACACAACACACACACAGAAACAAGATGGCGTAGGACAGAACAAAGGAGAGGCACAAAAACAAAGAAAAGAATCCCCAGTCACTGAAGAGGTCACAGAATGTGTGACGAAAGAACTTTGACACTATATAAACAACCATCTGGTTGTGGAACCAACCAACCAACCGGAAATTTATAAATTCCTAAATTTATAAATTGATTATAATAAATTGAAGTGAAAGCAACTGCTGCGTGTGTTTCTTATTGGCAACATGACCCTCCCAAAGTATAACAATATATATATATATATATATATATATTAAAATAACATATTAAAGTTTAAGCAAAGAATCGCTGCTTTCACCCTTAACGGGATCTTCTGAAACTAACAAAGTCAATCTGTGAACGCAGAAGTGAATATTTCAAAGAACGTTGCAACCGGAGGAAGACAGGAAGACGATACTCTGGTTCGTGGAAACGTTCCCTGGCAAAGAACGGGAAAAAACGAATATAATACGTCATTATTTGGAGCGGTGAAAAACAATTACACGCAAAGACAAAACCACGTTTATGGTATAAAAGAAGTCGTAGACTAATATTCTATTAGGTGGTTCATAGAGACGTTCTCTGGCAATGAATGGAAAAAACGAAGATAATACGTCATATGTGGAGCGGAGAGAACAATTGCACGCAAAGACAAAACCACGCAAATTGTATAACTGAAGTCGTAGACTAAAATTCTAACTAGGAAACCGAATGATTCTCGGCTTCAGAGTTAAGAATAAAGTAAATAAAATACAGAAGTAAATGAAATTAAATAAATACATACACGCAACCATATACGTACATACACAAGCATACGCGAAAACACTCGCCATAGGTATACAAATACACGCACGTACACAAAAAAACAAAAAAACCCACGCAACGCCTGTACCCGCACGCATACGAATGTATAAACCAAATGCACATAAAAATATATATATAAAAGAAATATATATATATATGTGTGTGTGTGTGCGTGTATACACATAATTAAATAAACGTATATAAATAAATAAATACGTATATAACAAGCGCACACACATACCTACATGTAAATACACTTATGTTCGGAGACTACGTCAACCAAAACACGACGTACACATATACACACACCCTACATACGTTTGAACCCACATACTCACACAGACGCAAAACTCACGTATACACATAATCAAAAGCATATGTACCAGAAAAAATAATATAATCGATATAATATATACAATCAAATATACGTACGAGAAAGTATACGTACCTTCACAAAACATACAGGTAATATATACTTACCTATACAAATAAGTAATGGTATAAACATAACATAAACTTAGCTACCACATCAAGACGTAAAATATCCGCGTATAGTTCGTAGTATCCGTTAGGGTATAATGTTGGGCTGTAATACAGGAAAGTTTTGTGCAATTTATGTTTACAAGCCGAAATTGCCTCAGATTTTTTGTTTAAGATGTCTTTGGCGTAGAGTATTTCCAGGGCCTCAGACAGTCCTACTTTTCGACAACTCCAAATGGATCAAGAGAGCTCCTGACTCCCCCTTCGACGTCAGTATGGGCGCGACGGATTCGGCTGAGGTCACAGATCTTGTAGGATTATTCCTACTATTTAAACTCACTGAAATGTTTCCTGCATTCGGCGGTGGATTGTACCGCGATGATGGGCTCCTCACCCTCAAAGGGTACAGCCTCAGTAGTACGGACCGGGTCCGTAAACACCTAATCAACTTCTTCCGGGACTGGGGATTTAAAACCACCCTACAGACGTCCTTAACCCGTGCCAATTTCCTGGACGTTACCCTCAACCTCGAAAATGATCTATCTGTACTACCCATATAGGAAACCAAACGACAAACTACACTACATCCACCGCCACTCTAACCATCCTAGAAACATCTCCAAAAACCTGGTTAAAAACATCTCCCTCCGCATATCTCGTTTGTCCGCTAATGAGCAGATAATCGATGATCGTGCGCCTTATTACAATCAGGACCTCAAGCGAAGCGGCTTTCGGGGGAAAATCTCCTTTTACCCAGGCTCCCCTGTGAACCTAAAACTAAAAAACTACCAAACTGATCTTGATGAAACTTGACACGTGTGTGGGGCTCATGTCCATTTGATTTCTTACGTATATTTCATTTTAATCAAAGGTTTCACCGCTAAAAATGTTTTCACTTCAATTTAAATGAAATTTAAACCATAGGTAAATGACAAGACAAGATGCCTATTCACAACATTTCAGCAAATTTCAATAATATTAAGACGCCCTAATGGAGGTTCTATTTTTTTACTTTTAACAACACTCAACTTCTCTGAGAAACATTTCTTCGTCTGACCAATGCAATCAACAATATTTGTTTCTATTATTGTTTCGTAAATGAATTTGTCTTCGTTTTTCATTATCTGTCCTATATTTTCATTTCATTTTTGGTCTGAGAGGCATTGGGCATTTTAATGGAAACTGGGAATACCCCGCTCCCGGGTATTACCGGTTACTTCAGCTAGTCTATATATATTTATCAATATGTGTGTATATATATATATATATATATATATATATATATATATATATATATATATATATATATATATATATATATATATAAACGTTTGAATATGTGTAATAAGGCCAAAACAATGCAGTTATGGACATAGAAAAAGGAATGCAATAGTGAAAGATATTGATGAGAATTCGTCTTTCACCTTGAATTTATTTAAATGTCCTTAATTTTCGAGATAATATCTCTTCTTCGGAGGGAAGTAAAGGTCTCAAACCAGCGTCTTTAAATCTCTAGCCAAGCCATGCTGACCGGAAATAGTATAGAGTATCTGTTCTAACTCTAATATCAAAGAATTAAAATTAGGTGGATAAAGAGTAGTCTCCCTTTAAGAGGGGATTGTTTAGGGTTTTTTTGTTTTTTTTTAAATTTTATATACGTGCCTGTATATGTGTGTGGGAGAATGCATGAAGGTGTAGGTATGTGGGTGTGTGTGTGTGAGTGTGGAAAGATAGGTCTAATCGTAAAAGTGGGGGGGGTAGGTGTTATCTGGTGTTAGAACTGGTTTTGTGTGTGTATGTGTGAGAGAGAATAAGTGGAGGTGTAAGCGTGTGTGTGTGTGCGCGTGTGTGTGGGGGGTGTAAAAATGGGGCTAGAGGCCCTATCAGGTTATAAATTGGGTGTTGAGCTCTAGTCTATTATTGATTGGTGGATGTGTTCTATCTATAATAAGTGCTTCCTTAATTCTAAGATTGCCGAGGTTTCTTTCCTTAGTTTCTATCCTAACTGTTATGTTTTTATCGGTGTTTTTGCATTTAACTAGGTGTTTCTTAAATGAGGAAGCGTTAGTATTGAGGTGTTCTTTTATTCTTATGTGGAGTGGTCTGGTGGTGCTACCTACGTAGAAGTTGTTGCATTTGTCACACTCTAGTCTGTATAGTACGTAAGCCTGGTGGCATAGGTCTGTGTCGTTGATGGGGCAGTTGGCTAGTCTGCAGCAGTTGTCATGTCTGGTGGAGTGTCTCTTGGCCAGCCGTCCGCGCAGAGAAGGACCCGAGTGGGCCAGTTGGATATCCAGTCCCTCTCGTCTGATGGCTCTGTGGATGGCTGTTGTTGTTTCTTCACTGAAGTGTGGGAGCTTCAGGAAACAAGTGTTAGTGCCTCGGGTGTGGTGTCCTCTGTTCTTTCTAGCACGGTTTGTGGTGGATGTCGTGTATCCGTTCAGTTTGAGTACTTCCAGGAAATGTGTGGTGTGTGTGTCTCGGTCTCTGGCGTTGGTGCATTTGTTCTTGATACGTGCCAGTTCGTTCTTTATGTATCCGAACTTGGCACCGAGTGGGAGGGCCGATCTGAAATGTACGAACAGGTCCCTGCTGGCGGATTTTTTATAGAAGCAGGTGTGGATGTTGCCTTCCTCTGTTACCCTGAGTTGGAAGTCCAGTAGGGATAGGGATCCGCGGTCATCGGGGTGTTCCATGCTGAACTTTATACTGGCGTCCATGCTGGAGAATGTTGTGTATATTTTCTCTGCCTCCTCACGGGATGATGTAAGGATGAGTATGTCATCTACATATCTGCTGAAGAAGGCATGGGAATGGCAGGTGTTGAGGGCTCGGCATTCTAGCTGGTTCATGTAGGTGATGGCCAGCAGGCCCGAAAGGCTGGATCCCATGGGTAATCCTGTTGTCTGTCTGTATGTGTGGTGGTGGAAGGTGAAGTACGTGTTGTCTACTGTGAAGGACAAAAGCTGGTGTATGTCCGTCGGGTGGAGGCCGTAGCAGTGGATGTTCTCTGCGACCACGCAGTCCGTCAATAAATCGACAGCTGGGTGAGCGGGGACAGTAATGTAGAGGGAGACAACGTCGAGGCTAAAAGTGTATTTATTTAGTTTAAGTTGTTCTGGCTGGAGTTGGTGTAGTCTACGTATAACTTCGTCGGAGCTACTGACATGCCCGGGGAAGGTGGAGAGTAGAGGCTTGAGGACCTGGGAGAGAAGCCAGGAAATTTTGTATAGGAGTCCTTCTATGCTAGAGACGATGGGTCTTATTTGCGTCTTAGTGCTATTCTTGTGGGTCTTGATGAGGTGGTAGAAAGTGGGCAGTCTGCTATTTCTAGTGGTGTAGTTGAGCTATAACCTTCTCCTATATATATATATATATATATATATATATATATATATATATATATATATGTGAAGACAAACAGAATATTCGAAAATATTCTGTATGTTTATAATAAACATTTTGAAGACCCAATCGCTATAGAATAGAATACGTCACGTATTACAATTTGAGATTCTCGATAAAAGTAAGGGAAGTAATCTACGCGTTTCATTCTTGTTAGAAATCTTCAGGATTACATATCCAATACTTTTATCGAGAACGACACAGCTAGAGACTTATAGAATACTTAGCTGTGTACTATATACAACATTTAGTACAGCATCAACGAAGCCATGGTTGCAGCCAAGCTAACGAATGCAGTTTCGGTGTGCAGCTAAGCACTCTATAGGGTATATAACCCTAGAATTAAAACATTACGTTTAGACAGCTTTGCAAATTGAAGACAGCGACCGATAGAAGGACCGCAGTGACCATAGCGACGAAAGCGACTGACCTCAGGAAAAAGATTTTGATATATATATAGTGGTAGAACACTGGAAGGTAATATCCGTAGTGGTAGAGCACTCAGTCCATGGGACGAGTCAGGTAGAAGTAGTTACACAACAGTTAGTTCACCATACCGAGAACAATTGTTTCACCTTAGCGGATCCTCAGCTGACGACATTAACGAGCGGACTAATAGAATAGTGAATAAACTCAGCATTCCGGATATGAACGGATCTTACCAACTCAAAGAACCCCGTATCTTGCTGACGGATCACAAACTGAGCTTCGGAACGGAACTCCTAGTCAGACTTATAGTACCATCAAAGTCTGACATCGGGTGTATTAGCAAGAAAATACTGGACAGAATCATACCAACCCTTAGAAAAAAGATCCAATTACAGCAATAGTCCAGAACGAGGGAAGTGATTGAGTGGTTTAACGGCCTGCAGTGCAAAGGTAGGACAAATTTTATACAGCTAGATATATGTAATTATTATGCATCCATATCGCCGGTGGTACTTAACAAGACACTTATGTTTGCACGCAGGCATACTGATTTAACCAGGAATGAAATTAACATCATTGACACTTCCAGTAAGACACTGATAGGTTTCGACGGTGAGCTCTGGACTAGGAGAGAGTGGCCGGACAATTTTGACATCACGATGGGATCGAGCGACTCGGCGCAGGTAACTGACCTGGTGGGCCTCTACATCCTCAGGAACCTGAAAAGCGAGATCCCATCGTTAGGCGGTGGAATATACCGCGACGATGCATCGTTTACGCTACTCGACCACAGCAACAGCACGATAAATAGGACTAGAAAGATCTTAATTAAGTTTTCAAAAACCTAGGCCTCAGAATAGACATAGAAAATAATAGAAAGGTAGTCAACTTGCTAGATCTTACCCTCAATCTAGAATGCGGCCTCTACTATCCGTACCACAAGCCAAACGAGTGCCTCAAGTACGTAAATGCCAACTCCAACCATCCCGGGTCAGTCAGGGGGGCCACAGTTAATAGCGTATCCCGTAGGATTTCTTCTCTGTTAGCTAGCCAGGAAACCTTCAATAGTGTAGCTAGCTATTATAATAATGCCCTTAATAATGTAGGTTACAAGGAAGGAATTAAGTTTATACCCAGTCTAATGAATTACGTTACCGCTGACAGTAACACATCGGTAGCAATCAACGACGGGACAAACACAACTAGGACTTCATTACTCGTCCCTGATAGAGGGCGGTGGATTGGCAGTATCGGTGGAAGGTCGGACGCCATGTTTTCCAGCATAGTTACGTCCCTTTACGATCTGAGTTCAAATCCCACCGAGGTTGACTTTGCCTTTCATCCTTACGGGGTCGATAAAATAAAGTACCAGTAATGCACTGGGTAATTGCTGGCCTTGTGCCTAAAGTAGAAACAATTACTCGTCCCTGATACAACACCACTGAGTAATCCTGAAGGAACTGTTAACCATGGCTTATTAGGAAGGGACAGGACCTCGCCTACTTTGGAAAACAAGGAAGCCTACGCGGTGGAGCCGCAGGGCACATGTGTGGGCCCGGGAGTGAGAGTGGAAGGTACAAACACCTCCCTCGCTATGAACAGAGACCACTCAGTTCGGAGTGCTCCGATCGGCTTAACCAGCCCCACGGGCAGCGACGAATTGGGGGGCATGGCTCTTCCAGCCGTCCACAGCGAATATGTAACACATACTCTGACGGAACGGGTGCGGGGACTGGTGACTACAACAAGAAGCGAACTCGTTCCCGTAATGTCATTTGGTTTAACTCCCCTTCTGCGCTGGTTTACACAACAACATAGCGGCCTCTCTCTTCAGGGCTTTGGATAAGCGCTTCCATAAGCAACACCGGTACCACGTCATTTTCAACAGGTACACGATTAAATAGTCCTACTCTACAACTAGAAACCTAGCACAAAATATAGAAGGCTTGAACCGCAGTAGATTAAAAAACGTCCACAACTCCAGGGGAAACAGCAACCAGGAGGAGACGCACCACTCAAATGCCTCTTCCTCTGTTGGTAACATCTTAAACCGTGAACAACCGGGGAATCATACAACGCGATCCAGGGATCCGGGCTGTAATTGTAGAAACTCCAGTAACTGCCCCTGGAGGGTAGGTGCCTCGGCAGTGGCTTAGTATATGAATGTAGGGTGAATACCAACAACCATACCTTCACCTATATCAGAGCCACAGCTAATAGATTTAAGGAACGCTGGTACAATCACTGCCGCACCTTTAAGAGAGTTGATAAGAAACACAGAACCGCCCTCTCAGAACTGGTGTGGCGTCTCAAACAGGGTAACGTAGAATTCACCTTGTCGTGGTCCATGGTAGCCTCGGCCCAACCCTACAGAGGGAGTGGACATTGGACATGACTCGTGCGATTTGTGTGTCACCGAGATTATGGAAATAATCGAGAAGGGAGCTCAAGTTATCAATAAAAGGAGTTACCTCTTCAGCACCTGCCTCCACAGATCTTCTGGAGCCTTCCTCAAACTGTAAGACTAACAAAGTAGTTGTACTAGTTGAAGACTGATGTAAACTTGTCCGTTGAGGCCGGGCATGGCCACGCAGCAACCCCAGCGTCAGGTGAACCTTGGATATCTTGTTTGCACACTGGAGTCTCTATGTGCACATGTTTCTTGTCCTTTGTTCCTTATTCCTCTGTTTATATACCTACTGTTGTTTTTTATGTATTTTTGTCCCGTTCTTTTATTATTGTGTTCTTTATATGTGTTCTCGTTTCTTATCTGCTTGTTCTTGTCCCTACTTTCGCTTCCCGTAACTCTCTTCCATGACCTAAAAGCCCTTTTAATAGTATTGTTGCCACTGTAGTTGGGAACGAATGCTATGATTATTGCTATCCCTGTGCCTTACAATGACAGAGAGTTTAGCAGAAAATTAATATATAATAATATCACCAAGAAGAATTATAATGATGTGTATTTGTTGTAACAGGAAAGGTGTGGTTTTGTTAAACGTGAGATTAGTAAATGTTTGTGGAATTATTTGTAAAGTCTTCGTTAACATTCTTTACATGTTTTATTTAAAACTAATTACAAAGAGTTAAGTTGAGTAGACATGTCAAAGTAAAGAACAAACATTGTTAAGAGTTGTGCCAAGGACTAAGGAGGCCGACAGGCCAAAGTGAAATTCACACCGTTACATGACTGTGTGTTGACCTTTCAGAGTCCAAGCAGCAAGAGAGAGATTTATGAATCGCCGCGGGAATTTTCCCCTCAGGGCGGAAGTCGAGATACATTCTCCTACGCTGGCGGCGATTGGTTGAATTGAGCGGAGAATGTATCCATGAACCCTCGGAATGTAGGTCACTACAATACCCCCTATCTAGTCGCACGACGATATATAAAATTGAATCAGCCGGAAAAATGCTGAAAGGGAGCACATCAATGAAAAAATTGAACAAAAGAATGCATGCAAGAAGAAAAATGAGGCGCTAAGGACCGTGTTGAGCCACTGTCAAATGACTAGCTGTTTTGCTCTTTATCCGTGACCACCCGGGGTCTAACAGAAAACGGATAAAGTCTGACATGGGAAAAGTTGCTGTTCTTGCATTAAATGTTAGCTGTTATGGTAAGTGTTGTACCAGCGCTGTGGATGAAGCTGTTATGGTAGTTTACCAGTATATGTTGTCAATGATGGTGCTGTTCATGCTTTACCAGAGCTGTATAGCTGTTATGGTAAGTGTTATAACAGAGCTGTTATGGTAAATGTTATACCAGAGCTGTATAGCTGGAGCTGTTATGGTAAATGTTGTAGCAGAGCTGGCAAGAAGATTATGAGTAGGCGAGAAATTGTCGGCCTCCCAGATGAATTGCCAGAAGTGCTAGGCAGCCAGGAAAAAATGACTAGCTGCTTTGAAAAGAAAAAAGCAAGTTGAATCTGTAGTGGGTAGTAGTTGAAGCGGTAATTCCATAATTCTGGCGAATCCATAGGAGAAATGGTGGAAATGCTGACAGGTCCAGTTCCATTTGTTGTTTTCCCAGTGAGTCGGGTAAAGTAACAAGATGGAGGTTGTTACGCTTGAATATCATATACTATAGACAACAACATATTGGTGTATGACAAAGAAATGTGTGTGCATATGCAGGCATGTAATACAGCAAAGAAAATGTGTGCGTGCAGTCATATATACAATGATAGAGACAAAAAATGAATTTTCATATTATACAGTTTAAAAGAAATAAATGTCCAAACATTGCTTGTAAAAAAAGAAAGAAAGAATTGTTTTTTAACAAAAAGTTCACTTTTTCTTTTCTTTGAAATTTCTTTGGGATAATTGTCGCTCTTACTAGGAAGCTAGTAGAATTGTTGTTGTTGTTGTTGTTGTTGTTGCTATCGAAGCGAAGTCACAGTAAATCTTCAGTAGAATCGAAGTCGAATGTTGAAGAGCTTAGAGTCGTCTGACGTCATAGTGTGGTGAGAAAAGCTGTTGTGAGTTCGAATCATGTCGGACGTTAGAAACATCGATGAATAGTGAAGTTTTATACAGCAGTGAGGATTTGCAGGCGTCGAATTCACCATGCATTGTTTATGGTTAGTGGTTAACCAATGTTGTCGCTCCTGCTGATGGCGCCGAAGTTGTCGGCTTTGTTGCTGCTACGTGTTGAAATTTTTTTGAAATACTGCTAATTTTTTTTATTTTAAAGGAACATGTAGTTTCCACGGCTGGGTCACCATTTTAGCAGAAAACTAATATATAATAATATCACCAAGAAGAATTATAATGATGTGTATTTGTTGTAACAGGAAAGTAGTGGTTTTGTTAAACGTGAGATTAATGAATGTGTGTGGAATTAGTCGTAAAGTCTTCGTTAACATTTTTACATGTTTTATTTACAACTAATTACAAAGAGTTAAGTTGAGTGGACATGTCAAAGTATGGAACAAACATTGTTAAGAGTTGAGAAGTGAATGTGGCATTGTGCCAAGGCCTAAGGAAGCCGACAGGCCAAAGTGAAATTCTCACAGTTACATGACTGTGTGTTGACCTTTCAGAGTCCACGCAGCAAGAGAGAGATTTATGAATCGCTGTGGGAATTTTTCTCTCAGGGTGGAAGTCGAGATATATTCTCCTACGTTGGCGGTGATTGGCTGAATTGAGCCAAACAACGCACGGAGAATGTATCCATGAGCCCTCGAAATGTAGGTCACTACAAGAGGATTGTATTAACTGGGAATGTATTTGTTTATATATATAAATACCCATCTATGTTCTATCCCATTTTCACTTCCTTGTTTCAACGGACTACTATTATGGTTAGTTTATTTTTCATGGAAGCGTTGCTTCATGGGGTGATCATCACTGGTGTTGTTGTTCTTGTTATTGGTGGTGTTACCAATGGCTTAATACTGACATAGATGATACCACCACTACTGCGACGAACGGGGTGGGTGATGGGCGGTGTTGGTGCTTGTTGCCGTTGCCATTGTTGTTGTTACTATTTATGGTCATGGTGATTGATACCACCAACTCAGCATTATATGCATTGTCAATTGCGGATATGCATAATATTGTTAAGTTGCATATTTAAACAAATGATAGTAATAATAATTATTATAAGTAATAGTAATAATAATAATAACTATTATTTAATTTTCACCAACATATTCAGAGAGGAGAGTTCATTTCTCTATCGTGTCTGTCCTTCTTTCTCTGTTAATAGTTTGGTTTTGACTGGTAGTAGTTTGGGGAGAAGGAGGAGGATAGGGTAAAAAACGAAGGGGAGAGGAGAAGAAGAAGTAGGAGGCAGGCGATAAGTTTGGTGGCAGATTGTTGTGGTGAAAGTCCCTTTCAGGAATGGCTAGGATTAGTTTGAAAGGTCGGGTGACCTTTCATTGTTTCTAAAAATATCTATCTTGGTATTTTAACTTAGAAGAAATCATCAACATTGACCTTGATTTTTTTGCCATAAAAAAAACATCCTTACACAGGCCAAAGTCCATTCGACCCTCACAATGAACTCTACAGTAAAAAAAAAATGTGGATGACGCAACTGTGGTATATGTATACACACACACACACACACACACACACACATATATATATATATATATATATATATATATATATATATATATATATATATATATATATATATATCAAAAGTTTTATTTATAATTGTTGGGTTACAACGAGTAAATATTTTATAACTGATATAAAAGCACTCAACAGTTTTTGGAGTAGGCTTTGAAATATATATAACGAAATAAATATAGTTTCCATTTGTTTAATATCGTATATATATATATATATATATATATATATATATATATATATATATATATATATATATATATATATATATAGTATAAAAGAGAAAACACCGTTTCGTGAACAACAATTATCATTCAGTGGCTGCTATTTGCAGTGTAGCAATATAAGGTTGCACTTACCAATGAAACGGTTGTAAATACCTGGATAAAATCCTTTTCTTAATGCTTACCTGTGTTTTCTCTTTTATACTTTATACTCCAAGATTGAACGGAATTCTTACAAACTTGTGGAGTTACCCCTAACTGTACGTTGAAACAGTCCATGAAACTGGCTTTCTTAACCACGAACTGGTTCACAATAACCAATTTCCTGCTTCCCTAACTATATATATATATATATATATATATATATATATATATATATATATATATATATATGTCGTCCCCCACCTACCCCCCACTCTCCTGAGCGTGAATTTAATAAACATTTGTCGTACTGCCTCTCTGTTCTGTCCCTGTTCAATTTTTCATTATATATATATATATATATATATATATATATATATATATATATATATATATATATATATATATATATATATATATATATATATATATATATGTATGTATATATATATATATATATATATATATATATATATATATATATATATATATATATAGGAACCAGTAAGACCCCGACAGCTGAGCTCAAGCCGTTTCGACGGCTAATTCTGAGTCCAGAATTAGCCGTCGAAACGGCTTGAGCTCAGCTGTCGGGGTCTTACTGGTTCCTATTACCCACTCTACTACCTCAAGTATTGAGTACTTTGGTGCGTTATGGTCCACCTGGTTCCTTACCACATTTCCTTCGTTATATATATATATATATATATATATATATATATATATATATATATATATATATATATAGATACATATATATATGTGTATATATATGTATATATATTTTTTATTATCCTACAGTCTATAACAGAGGGGTTTAGGACTGGCTGCCCATGGGAACTTCTATATGCAGATGATCTAACTCTCATAGCTGAATCCATGGCTGAATTAGAGACGATGTTCCAAACATGGAACCATGGCCTTGAATCAAAAGGCCTTAGAGTCAACTTGTCTAAGACTAAGGTTCTAGAATGTAGAAAGGAGAATAATGCACAGGTACCCTCTGGGAAATGGCTATGCTCAGTGTGTAGGAAATGAGTAGGCAGAAACTGCATTCTATGTCCCAAATGCAAAGTATGGGTACATAAAAAATGTAGTGGGATTAGATGTAAGCTATCTAAGAATGTAGATTTTATATGTGGCCGATGCTCAGGTGTATCAAGGGCCCATTGGATACTATCTCCTTCAACTGCCCAGATGGTTCTATAGAAGTAGCCACCTTCCATTACCTGGGTGACAAAAAATCAGCAGTGGAGGAGGGTGCTCTGAAAGTGTAGTAGCCAGAGTTAGAACGGGATGGAAAATTTTCAGAGAGCTAATACTGCTGTTGGACACAAAAGGTTTCTCTCTAAAAATGAAAGGCAGATTGTATGATGCATGTATACAAACAGCGATATTACATGGTAGTGAGACTTGGGCATTGAGTGCTGAAGACCTGCGTAGATTAGAAAGGAATGAAGCTTGCATGCTTCGATTGATGTGTAATAGTAACGTGCACGAAAAGTAAAGCATAAACGAACTAAGAGGGAGACTAAGCATAAGAGGTATCAAATGTTGTGTTCTGCAGAGGAGATTGCATTGGTATAGACATGTGATGTGTATGAAGGACGACAGCTGTATAGAAAAGTGCAGGGCAATGAAAATTGATGGAAGCTGCAGAGTGGGTAGACCAAGAAAAACCTGGGACGAGGTGATAAAAACTGACCTTGCTCACTTACACCTCTCTAAGACAATGACACTGGATCGAAACCTTTGGGGCCATGCAGTTGATCAGAAGACTCGGCTACCATTGCATAGAAACCTACAGTCAGCAGGCACCTCTTAACCCAATGTACACCCCACCCCAACACCTCTACACCATCCTGCCTCTCCCGTCCCGTCCACTGTGTCGATGACACAACATCCACACTGTAAGCTGGCCATGTAGGAAACACGGAGAAAAGGCTCCCAGTTCACACTGTAAATGTGGTTGGTATTAGGAAGGGCATCCAGCTGTAAAAAAAACCTGCCAGCGACGCTTCCGTGCGAGCGAAACATGGTCTCCCGACAATTCCTGCATCAAATGGAACAAAACTGTCTAACCCATGCTAGTGTGGAAGATTGATGTTAAAAGATGATGATGATGATGATGATGATGATATATATATATATAAATTCAATGATATGCAGGCAGTTAGACGGGCTGTCCAGATCTGTGTCCGGCAAGCATATGAGATAGAAAAACCTCAACACAGAAGGTATCATTTGATTGGGAGAAATATTACAGTTGGTATTGACGTTTTTGAACTGGCAGGAGTATGATGTTACCGAATTAGTAAAAAAAAATCAAAACAAAAACAAATATTGATCGTTAGTCTATTTATTTATAAACTAAGTTACGATCCAGGCAGTTATTATTACGTAGGCAAAGATTAGGGTTTTTACCATTACAATTACTTACGTTACTATTTAAAGTTCCCACTCAGTGTCGGTAGGTTTCCCTCGTCTATGTTAATGCAATTATAGCTGTTATATGAGATGCTGTTTATTCCATTAGTGATTCTATCATTATTATTGTGAGTTATTTCCTTATGTTTACTTCCCAGATTTCTATTGTTAATTTTTGCTATGATCTGGGCTATATTTTTAGTAGTCGAGCTAGATTATTCTTAATTTCAATGGAGAGTGGTGGATTATTCCATAGAACAGAGCGGAGTCGAACCTTTTTATATGACTTATTAGTTGTATAAAAGTTATATCCATTCGAAATCTGATTTGTCCTTACTCTATAGTTTAGGTTTCGGATAGCCACATTATTACAATTGTCATAAACCGTATGTATATTGGTGTTAATATCTATTGTTTGTTTATTTCCATGCGGTTTGGTGTAATTATTTTTATAAATATCTGTATACTCAATTTTATCATGGTAACCTGCTCTCCTTAAAGCAGTGTTATAGTATTTAGCCTTACTATCAAATATTTCCTTATTAGTTGAGAGTCTAGAGATTCTCTGCTCTACACTATTAATTATGGCCTTCTCAACGTTTCGGGGGGGGGGGGGGGGTAAAAGCTAACATAATTGGGGTTTTCATTTAATTTATGGTATGGGTAGTAAAGGCCAGAATTAAGTTTTAACGTTATGTCTAGGTAGTTAATTACTCTATTGTTATTTTCTAATTATTTTTTAAAATCCATTATTAATTTCTTTTTCCAAATAAGGGCGCTATTATCATGGTTAATTAACGTGAAAAGAGCATCATCACGATACAAACCTCCGTTAAGTTCAGGTAATCTTCTGTAAATTATGTTCAGGATAAAAACTCCAACAAATTCAGTAACCTGAGCCGAGTCTGTGGATCCCATAGTGATGTCAAAAGTTCCAGGTTGATCGGCTCTGATCCATAATCCTCCATTGAAATCAATTATCGTTTTCCTAGCTGTAAGACTAACATTAATTTCCTCACCCGAAAGATCAGTATATTTCATCGCGTATAGTAAGGCTCTGTTTAGTAGTGTTGGTGAAACAGAAGAATAATAGCTAGTTATGTCCATTTGTATATATTTAATCCTGTTTTTATTTTGAAGTTCAATGAACTAATCAATAACTTCATTGGTTCCATTCCATAATTTAAGTTGGGGTCGTAGCTTTAATGTTGGTATTATTCTATCTAGAATGTTCTTATAATTCCTAAACCAGATTTAGATGGTGCTATAAGTCTAACCAGTAGCTCCGATTCAAAATTATTTTTATGGTCTTTCATATTTATTCTCAGTGTTTTAGGTATGAAAGGTTCAGTCCGGTGTTCAATCCCAAGTTTGGTGACAATTTCATTTGCTTCTTTATTGATAGGTTCAATGTTTTCATAAGTTGTTTTACGGTAGTTTTTTTCTAAGTTCTCTGATTATTAGTTTATTATACTCATCTTTATCAAGACCCTAGAGGATGTTGGTTTTGTCAGAGTGCACCAGAATTCTTTTGGGGTTTTGGAGTTCATTAATTTTGTCCCTTAGGTTTTTTTTTTAGATATTCTTGACCTCTGTATGGGTCTTTCTTAAATTTAATACCTTGAATAATATTGGTTAATTTATTTTCAAATTCCGCTAGATACTTGTTATATGGTGGGTTTTTCCTAGACTTAAATATCCATTCGAGATTGTTCTTCCCTGAATTATCAAGCTTTTCTTTTGTCTTCATATCAAAGTGATAAGCACGCCATCGCATTCTTCATACGAACAAATTAGTTTTTTCAATTTTACCAGGTATAGATACATCCTTAAGTGATGAGGAGATATTAAAGCATTCCATCCTTTCGGTATCTGTTATAGAATAAAGCGCTCAACAAATATAGGAGCATAAATTTGTTCAATTAAAATGAGTTAGTTGATTTAGAATCAGCTGACCTTTATATAACAGATGTCAAGCACTCAACAGTATATGTTTATCCGGAGTTTTATTATTATAATAATTATTTCTACTTTTGGCACAAGGCCGGCAATTATCCCAGTGCATTACTGGTACTTTATTTTATCGACCTCGTAAGGATGAAAGACAAAGTTAACCTCGGTGAGATTTGAACTCAGACCATAAAGGGCCGTAACTCTTTGCTGCAAAGCATGGCGTCCGACCCTCTAATAAACGAAAGACAGTTACTTTAGACCATCCCAATATATTTTATTATACGTATTTTGAAGATGCAAGGCTTCTGTATAACATAAGCCAAAATATGTTATCTTCACGGGAGATGTAGAAATTCAATGGTATGCAGGCGGTCAGACGAGCTGTTCAGATCTGTGGCCGGCAAGCATATTCTTTGAAAAAACAACCTCAGCACAAAAGATATATGAGTGGGAGACATATTACAGTTGGTATTGACGTGTTCGCCTACACTGGCCGTTGTAGTAGCAGTGATAATAATACCCTGATAATGGCAACAACTATAGCCGATAGCCAGGCAGCGGCAACAACAACAACAGCACTAGTAATGAATCCGTCACGACGACGACGGCAACAAAAAATGCTCTGGTGGTGTCGATCGCTGTAAATAAATTCCTACAGTAATAATAATTGTTTCTACTTTTGGCACAAGGCCTGCAATTATCCTAGTGTATTACTGGTACTTTATTTTATCGATCCCGTAAGGATGAAAGGCAAAGTCAACCTCGGTGGGATTTGAACTCAGATCGTAAAGGCCCGTAACTCTATGCTGCAAAGCATAGCGTCAGACCCTCTACCGCTACTGCCAATCCACCTAATAATAATAATAATCGTTCCTACCTTTTGGCACAAGGCCAGCAATAATCTCAGTGCCTAATAATTGTTTCTACTTTTGGCACAGTACATTAGTGGTGTTTTATTTTATCGACCACGTAAGGTTGAAAGGCAAAGTTAATCTCGACGGGATTTGAACTCAGACCGTAAAGGGACGTAACTATGCTAGAAAGCATGGCGTCCAACACTCTACCTATACTGCCAATTCTGCATAATAATTGTTTCTACTTTTTGGCACAAGGCCAGCAATTACCCCAGTGCATTACTGGTACTTTATTTTATCGACCAGAGTCGTGTTAATAATGGTTTCTTATATAGGCATAAGGCCATGGGAGGGAAAGTCGATTTAATTGACCCCAGTGCGTGACTGGTACTTTATTTTATTGACCCCGTAAGGATGAAAGGCAAATTTAACCTCGGTGGGATTTGAACTCAGATCGTGTAGGGCCATAACTCTATGCTGCAAAGCATGGTGTCTGACGCTCTACCGATACTGCCAATCCACCGCCCTTATAGTGGTATTAATAATAACACTGGTAACAACAACGCCAGGACAAAAGAGGACTGCTAGACTGTGGATGCGAGTGGTAGGTAGCGAACAAAGGAACAAAAAACATACATATTGGTATATAGATACAAGTGCAGGTATACATACGGAAAACAAGGAACAAGGAACAAAGGGATATAAAACACGGACCTTCATGTTGTGAGTATACAATCCTATATGTGCATAACAGAATGGTGGTAGTGTGATTCAGGGCGGACGCACACAGGCTATCCAGGATTCGCCCGAGGTTAGGGTCGGTGTGCGGCCATGCCCGGTTCACATGGTCAAGCTTTTACTAGACCATAGCCAGTACAACTACGCTGCTAATTTGTATAGTCTGAGGTAGGTTCCAGTTGATTGACAATTAATTATAAATAAACGCTCTGAAATCTTCAGTTCTTGTCTTCACAAGTTTAGCAAAACGTTTCATTGGGTATTTAGTTAAATTTTAAATAAAATTTGATAGATTATTAAATAAGTTATATAGAATTTCTTTATATATAGTTTTTAAGCTATTTTATTTTTTATTTCTAAATAGCTAATAAAGCTAAATAGACCAAATAATTATTATAATATTTCTTCGTTATAACTTTTACATCTATTTTAACTTTAATCAGTATACATGTGAATTAATTTTAATTGTTTCTATTTTTGACACAAGGCCAGCAATTACCCAGTACATTACTGGTACTTTATTTTATCGACTCCGTAAGAATGAAAGGCAAAGTTAACCTCGGCGGGATTTGAACTCAGATCATAAAGAGACGTAACTCTATGCTTCAAAGCATGGTGTCCGACTCTCTACCGATACTGCCAATCCACCGCTTTTAATATAAATTGACAAGTGGTCAGTGTTGCTGTTGTTGTTGTCTTGAATGTAGCTGTTATCACACTGTCTATATCGCCCTCCCTCAGAGTTCTGTTTATTGCTTCCACTATCTGCTGGAATCTAGCTATGCATAGACTCTTGTCTGGTGTAGGTCACTACAACTCAATTGAAGGGTTATCCTTTGATAATTTACGACCCTAATTCGGCGTGTGTGTGTGTGGGGGGGGGGGGGGGTACATGAGTCCAGATTCGCTAATGGACACAGAGATAGCACTTTACTCCAGAAAATGAAAACACGACAGCTGGGAAATACTCTTTTAGGAACTTATATGTCTACCGGGCGCACGAACAGAAGGGCGCGTTTTTTCTGACTACAGCATATCACAAAATCGAATTTCATTTGAAGATACCGTTCTCATAACAACAACAAAGGTATGAATTACATCTCATGGGAGAACCATTGAAATAATTATTACGAATAAACGATTTATGTAACATCAGCATCTTTCTTAATGTTATTCATGTTATTCTTATAGTGAATCTCCACCGTAACTACAAGCTACGAGTGTAGAGAGCTTTCTCCTGTTTACTCCTGTTTTTACCAAAACAATCTCTCTTCTGAATATATATATATATATATATATATATTGGTAAACGGAAAAGAAAATGCTGACAAATTGTTCACAGTGAAAAATAGTTTAATTAGGAATAAGTAAGAATTAGTAATAGTATTGGTTAGTATTCAGTTTTGGTTTTAAGTTTTACCGGTTGCGCATTTCTAATGCTTTTCAAAAATAATTTTGAGATAGAGCGTCCGTGATGTTTGCTCTAATCTGATTAGTTTTGGAAATTCTACCTGTTTTTATGTTAAAAAAGTGGCTCCAGCGGTATTAAAATAAGTTGGCGCAAAACTTATTTTAATACCGCTGGAGCCACTTTTTTAACATAAAAACAGGTAGAATTTCCAAAACTAATCAGATTAGAGCAAACATTACGGACGCTCTATCTCAAAATTATTTTTGAAAAGCATTAGAAATGCGCAACCGGTGAAACTTAAAACCAAAACTGAATACTAACCAATACTATTACTAATTCTCACTTATTCCTAATTAAACTATTTTTCACTGTGAAAAATTTGTCAGCATTTTCTTTTCCGTTTACCAATATATCATAACTTGTGTGTTACACCTCTATTCTTTTAAATATATATATATATATATATATATATATATATATATATATATATATATATATATATATATATATAGAGAGAGAGAGAGAGAGAGAGAGAGAGAGAGAGAGAGAGAGATTACAATAATCAAAGTTCAGTTTAAGTCATTTATTTGCTTACAATTGTTTCCTCCAAACAGAGGTTTGAATTCTTCGGAGCAACTATTTACTGATCTATAACATACTTGACCTCCTTTTCAACCCAAGAGACATATAAAACATATGCGCATATTGATCAACAGTGGGGTGCCCACTGTTGATCAATATGCGCATATGTTTTATATGTCTCTTGGGTTGAAAAGGAGGTCAAGTATGTTATAGATCAGTAAATAGTTGCTCCGAAGAATTCAAACCTCGGTTTGGAGGAAACAATTGTAAGCAAATAAATGACTTAAACTGAACTTTGATTATTGTAATCTCTATATAACTGCTCTGTAAAACAACTGATGTTATTACATTGAGCTATTTATCTTACTGGTAATAGGATAGTAATTAATGACTATCTTTCACTATTTAAGGTTTGTATAAATAATATATTACCATTAAAGGTTTTATTACATACATAACCATAAATAGTATCCTTAATACTAATATATATATATATATATATATATATATATATATAACAAAGAAAGTGTGGTAACGAACTAGGTGGACCATAACGCACCAGAGTACTCGATATTTAGAATAGTAGAAGTTGGCATTAGGAAAAGAGTCAGGACGACCCCGGTGGCTGAACTCCGAAACGGCCGGATATATATATATATATATATATATATATATATATATATATATATATATATTTGTTTTGGAAGGTTTCTTTTATATGAAATCGTGTGTCGAAACAAATATTGTTATACTTGGGCAGGGTCATATTGTTAAAATATTGCCAGAAATAATAACAGAACACACTCACTGTTTGGTTGGTTTTCGCTTCTGTATCTTTTATATCTCCATAGTTAATTTATTTGGCAATCAATGTTTACCATTCACTGACCATCGGTTAAAAATACAAATATAAATATATATATATATATATATATATATATATATATATATATATAGTCTATCAAAGTTCTTTCGTTGCACATCTGCAACATCATCAGTGGTACTATTATGTTTTCTCCTATTGTATTGTACTGTAATGTCTACGTCATTTTTATTTTAATTAATTTATTTCTTCTTGTCTCTGTCTCTGCACATGCGTTTGCGTGTGTTCGCGTTTGAGTGTATGTGTTTTCGTATTCTATTTTTGTTCACTAGTGTGTGTTTATATGTATTTGTTGTTATTGTACTTGTGTATATATATTTATTTATTTATTTATTTATTTATATTTCCCTTAAGCCAGTATTGTTTATTTGGGTATGGTTGTTGTTGTTATTCCATTCGGTCTTTCTGTTCGATTTCGGTCTTCTTAGTTCTATCTCAGTTGCTTCTTTGATTTGCCTACCTCTTGAGTCATTTCTATGCGTAGATATTATTTTAATTTCTATGTTGTCTATATTACCGTCATGTCTTTGTCTGGCGTGTTCGTATAGTACTGAACCATTTTTTGTCCTTTTAGCCCACCCCCCTCCCACAGTGTTGGTCTATTCTTTCTCCTATGCTTCGAGCTGTCTCACCTTTGTTTGTCGTTGTCATGTTTCTGCAAGTTCCCTTATACATCTTATGCTATGACTACATTTCTAGTTTTACAATTTATCTGGGGGTTCATTTTACATATAACACATTTTTTTATTTGTACAATGGGTTTTCTTAAAGGGGTATGTCTTGCTGATCAGGGATTTTATGGTAGTTCCTGGCTTTTCTACCACTTCAATCTCTAAATGTGTCTTTCTTAGGGCCTTTCTACATTGGTTAGCTAATTTCCCTCCAGGGGTAGCATCCACGAACATGACACTCTGGTATCTCTGGTTGTCGTACTATGAAGTGGCTTTCCCTATCTTATGTTTAGTCCTATCTAAGCTATTCCATGATTTACTCCTGTAAAATGAACATATCTCTTTCATGTCAATTTCTATGAGGGTCTTATACTTCTCCGTGGCTCCTTTGTATACTCTAATTCTGTCTCTTTGGTTGTAGCCAGAGAATGGCATGTGGTTGAGGAAGTGTTGGATGTGTCTTTCCATTCCAGTTGGGTCGCACATGCAGGACACATTCTTCATCACTCTTACCATGTCTGCAATCAGAATATTAAACTTAGCACTACTGGACATTGTTGAATTTTTGAGTATCAGGTATTTAGAGGCCATGGGTTTAGCGTAGTGTGAGTGGAGAATTTGGGCCATCTCGTCTATAGTGTTAATCCAGAGTTCCGTGTCTAATACTGGTAATCTATTGTAAAGGTGTTTGGAAGGGTAGTCAACAGTTACAGTTATACTCTGGTGTATGGAGTTAGCTATCTGCTGGATGTTTTCCATTGTGCTATTTTCTAAATCATGTTTATTAGTACTCCCTTATGGGAGTGTCCTTAGTACTATATTAATATCGTCTACGTAAGGAGAGTACATGACGAGGTCTATGGAGCTCTCATCAAGTAGTTCTCTGAATCCTCTCTCCCACCATACCATAAATAGATTGGCAACATCACCAGCTATGCTAACACCAATGGCTGCTCCCTCATTTTGGGTGTAGATCTTTAAGTTAAATTTAAACATATGGCCCTTTAGGGTAGTTTTAATACTAGCCCCTTTTGCATGTGCCATCATTTTTCTCACCTGATCATTGTTTTTGGGTGTCCGTATGGCTTTATATACTTCGTTATATGTAAATGAATATGCTATTTGTGGCGACGTTTATAATAATTGTTTCTACTTTTGGCACAAGGCCAGCAATTATCCCATTGCATTACTGGTACTTTATTTTATCGACCCCGTAAGGAAGAAAGGCAAAGTTAACCTCGACAGATTTGAACTCAGATCGTAAAGGGCTGTAACTCTATGCTGCAAAGCACAAGGCCAGCAACCTAAGGAGAAGGGGGAGTCGATTAAGTTGACCCAGTACGTTACTGGTACTTTATTTTATCGACCCTGTAAGGATGAAAAGCAAAGTTAACCTCTGCGGGATTTGAACTCAGACCGTAACTCTATGCTGCAAAGCATGGTGTCGGACGTTCTACCTATACTGCCAATCTACCGCCCTGGTGACGTTTATAATAATTGTTTCTACTTTTGGCACAAAGCCAGCAATTACCCAGTACATTACTGGTACTTTATATTAATTATATTTACATTAATATGTGGTAAATATTCTCACAGGTGATTGATTGGCTTATTGTTATTGGGTTTTGTATTTCTTCAAACACGTGCCACAACATTTATCAGGTAAACATTGTCACAAATCACTGTATGCATTAATAAACATATCTAAACTATAATAAAGGAAGGTCTGCGGGACTGCGTACGATTTTTTTTATTATCCCGTTAGTAAAATAAGATGGATTACTTTGAATAAATAATCTAAGCTATAATAAAGGAAGATCTGCGGGACTGCGTACAGTTTATTTTTTTTTATCCCCTTAGTAAAATAAGTTGGATTACTTTGAATAAATAATGAATGAATATTACATAATTTATCTACTAAATTTCGTAAACAAAAATAATTTCGTAAAAATAAATCATTTTAAATTGATTTCTTTTCCAAGTTGCACTTCCGGTATATCGTTGCCACCACCACCACCCCTTGAACTACCATATATATAGAAAGAGAGAGTGTGCGATGTCAACACTTCCGGTGGCGATCACTTAAATAAACATACTAATTTTCTGTCACTAATTTTCTCCTAATGCAGTTTATATATAACTAGCAGCTGAGCCCGGTTGCACCCGGGGCCACTTTTTATTAAGTTAATAATTTGAAAAATATTATTGAAAGTTTATTATAAAGAAGCAGTTTCAGGAAAAAAATAGAAATATGCACTTGGGGCTGGACGGCGTACAATGAGAAATGGAGCGACGTGAAAAGCGTTGTTTATTAACAGCGAAATAGCAATGTCGATGATATGCAATTTGAAAAATACTACTTACTGGTTAACATGTATTCGCAATTTAAGGGTTTTATTTCTTTTGATGGAAAACAGTGACCGTACTGCAGAATCGATTTCATAAAACGGTACTGTGAAAATGAAACGTACTGGAGAAGGCAACAGTTTATTAATCTGCATTTTCAAACTTGCATATCATCGACATTGCTATTTCGCTGTTAATAAACAACGCTTTTCACGTCACTCCACTTCTCATTGTACGCTGTCCAGCCCCAAGTGCATATTTCTATTTTTTTTCCTGAAACTGCTTCTTTATAATAAACTTTCAATAATATTTTTCAAATTATTGGTACTGTATGTTAACAGCGAAACAACGTTGATGAGTTTAAAAATTTGTATGAAATTGTAAATAACTCATCCAAGTATTAGAACAGGGGGAAATAACTCACCGAACGCGATAGTAAATAGACCGTTTGGGGGCCCTAGGGACCACATTTTTCAAGTTAGAGATTTGAAACCTCGTCTATTTGCTTCCTTGGCACAATTTACATGTGTAAATTTTCATGTCCGTCCGACCACGTCTACTACCATTTACCCGTGCACATCTGAATTTCAACCACCACCCATTTCACAAATATATATTAGATATCGTATTTTTTTAATGTATCATGGGTGCGTTACTGATTACATAAGACAGCGTAACAACGTCTTCGTTCAATTTCTGTGTATATTGTCAATTACGATTTTATTTGATGTATCACATCTACATGTATATATACTTGCGTATAATATCAATATACACACTACACATGCTAGCAGAAAACCACCCGTGGGGTGGTTTTTCTGCTAGTATACATAATGAGACATCTGTAAATAATAATATCGATATTTAGATATATATACATACATATCTCTATTTCGTCTTTTTTTTTTTTTTTTTGTAGCAACACGTAGATGTGTGTGTGTTGCTGTTAACTCTAGCAGAGCTCCAAGAAAACATGTCTACACAATTATATTTTGGATCATTCTGACACCTCTGAACCTCTCTCTCTCTCTCTCTCTCTCTCTCTCTCTCTCTCTCTCTCTCTCTTTCTTTCTTTCTCTCTCTCGTGCTTGGTCAATGTCAGTCTCTCTCCAGAGTCCCTTGGCCAGGCTGCGTTGCCCAAGCAATTTCGAGGCCTTGGTCTACTTAAATGCTCGTCCCTCTCTTTCCTTTGCTTCCTTTCCTCCACCCATGCTTGCTCCACGCTGGGGAGCAGCATCCTCTCCTTCCCAACACGGACTAGTTACAACGGGGAGATGGATGAAGCTCTTCTACGATGGAGAGATTTGGGTTTGTCTGTTCCTGACAAGGTGCAGGACAAATGGAGACAGAGTGTTTGGGACAACATACATTCAAAGGCCACCTTTGACTCTCTCTTTGACCAGTTAGATCAGTTTTCAAGGTGCCGCTTACTGTCTGCTAACGTCAAATACTCAGGTGTTGATGTCCTACCCATGGCTAACATTGGTGGCATACTACTCAGCTTGGACGAGCTTCGTATCTCCATTGCTCTCAGAGTGGAAGCCGACGTCTCTACGGGTCTGAGGTGTTGGTGTGGCAAACTCCTCGACTCCATGGGCCTTCACGGTCTGTCTTGCCGCTTGAATGGCGGTCGCTTCGTGCGTCACATTGAGTTAAAACTAATTATCAAGAGAGCTTTGGCCCGGACAAACACTCCCTCAATTTTGAAATTGTCTGGGTTGTCCATAGTTGATGGGAAAAGGTCTGACGGTCTTACCTAGTGCCCTGGATAATAGGCAGGTGTCTTATCTGGGACATCACAGCTTGTGACTCTTTTGCTTTTTCTCACATCCTGGATGTTGCGGTTAGGGCGAGAGTTACAGCTTCCGCAGCCGAATGGAGCAAATTTCTGAAATACCGTGATTTTTTGGATAACTACATTTTCAAGCCTGCGACGTTTGGGGGAGTTAATCCGCTAACTACGAAGTTCTTGTCTTCACTGGCGGCTCGTCTAACCGAGGTAACTGGTGATGCTCGAGAAGGCGCTTGGCTGTTCCAGCGCATCAGCCTCGCCATCGCCTGAGGTAACGTTTCGAGCGTGCTGGTATTTTCGGATAAAAAAAAAATTTGTATGAACTAGATAAGAAAAAAAATTTCAACGGCCTGATCATTAATGGCATAATATAAATACCAGAAGGCCAAGCCTAACACCTATAACATGACAAATAATGAGGTCAAAAATATTGTTAGAAATTTAAAAATAGACAATACAGTAGAACACTTAGTTGAACCTGATGCCTTCATTATCCTGAAGGATCACAAATTCGATTTCACAAACAGGCCTAGTTGTAGGTTAATAAATCCTGCAAGGACAGAGATAGGACTAGCTAGTAAAAACATGGAAATAAGTTCTCTAGAGCAGGCATGTCAAACTGAGGGTTCCCCGCAAGCCATATGGGTCACATATGTGTTGTCTGAGGGCCACACATGACAACTAGTTGCGCACATTTCAAATAATATTTTAATTTTATATTACGCTCGCGCTGTAAAAAGCTTTGTGCGGACCACAGGTGTGCTTGTAAAGGGCCGCATGTTTGCCATGTCTGCTCTAGAGTACAGGGGTAGAGTCCGTTTATAAATTTCATTCAGTCTCCAGAACTTGAGACTAAGCGGATGCCGATGTGTATGTCAAGATGGTAGACACCATGACGCCTAAAAAAATGATTACAATAGAAATTGATCTATGAGGCCACACAAGGTCAAAGTTTTGGTAGTCCTTGATAGAGTGAAAGAAACCCTATTGAATAGAGTATCAAATTACTGCTACACACGCACACACACATAAACACACACATTATTTATTTGGTAATAGCATAACACAAACAGTACTCCATCTCATCACAGAGGGCTGGGCTGGAGCTCCTATACCACAAGATTGGATAGATGGTATTCTAGTGACCTTGTTTAAAAGTAAAGAGGATTAAGGAATCTGTGATCATTACTACCATGGCATCACTCTGTTGGAGTCTGTGGACAAAGTTCTTGCTAGATTATTGTTGAACAGTTATCTCTCAATCACAAAGTGGTTTTAGATCTGGCAGAAGGACGATTGATACGATTGTCTCTGCAAGGCAGATTCAGGAGAAATGTATTGAGCAGCGGGCTCCTCTGTATCAGGTTTTTGTTGAGCTGACAAAGGCCTCTGATACGGTGAACAGAGGTACACTGTGGAAAATATTAGGGAAAATTGGGGCCTACTCAAGTTTATTGATATGTTTGTCCAACTGCACAGAAATATGAAAGGTGGGGTTGTCTTGAATGGAGAATTGTTCAATGAAATCCCAGTTGATGATGGCATGAAGCAGGGAGATATCCCAGCTCCCACACTGTTTTCAATATTTTCTGTTGTGATGCTGACTCAGGCATGCCAGGACTATGCAAAGGGTGTTCTATTGCAAGTTAGAACTACAGGAAGAATCTTTGACAAAAGAAGGTTCAATTTCAAATCCAAGGTGTTCCAAATGTTAATTAAAGTACTCCTATATGCAGACGATGTTGTCTTTTTAGCTCACTCTCAAGATGGCATGCAACACATCATGGATTGTTTTGCAGCTTCTTGTAATGCCTTTGGTATGAAAATTAATCTAAAAAAGACCAAGGTAATGTTTACCCTATCACCTGGGGAAGTATATATTGAGCCAAATATAATGGCACAGGGCCAGAAATTATCTCAGTGTATTACTGGTACTTTATTTTATCGATCCCGTAAGGATGAAAGGCAAAGTTAACCTATATAATGGTGCATGGAACTAGGTTGGGTGTAGTTGACACTTTTGTTTACCTGGGTAGTGCATTATAAAGGGGTGGCTTACTGGATGCAGAAATACATCTCCGCATTCAGGCCTCTGTAGCCTTCGTAAAACTTGAAACAAGAGTGTGGCCAAATCATGGCATCAATATCAAGACCAAGATTAGTGTGTACAAAGTCTACATTCTGAGTGGTCTGTTGTACTCTTCCGAAACGTGGACAGTATATCGTAGACACCTTAACTGCTTGAACACTTTAATCAAAAGTGTTTAAGACGAATCCTAAATATCAAATGGTAACAAATATACCGGACACACAAATCCTTATAGATGCTAGTTGCACGAGCATTGAATCTACTACCATATCCTCTCAAATGCGCTAGGAAGGCCATGTTGTTCGCATGAATGAGAAAAGACTCCCAAAACAAATATTTTACAGTCAATTGCACACTGGGAAACGCCTTCAGCACAAACTATGAAAAAGATATAAGGATTGCACAAAAAACAACCTTAAAGATCAACGGTTTGAAGTTCAGAACTGGGAAGTGTTTGCTTTAAAGAGGGTTGATTGGAAAGGACATGTGATGGAAGGCTGCAGAATGTTTGAAGAGAGACGTCTTGATCATGAAAACTTAAACGTCAGCTTCGAAAGAGCCACAGTATGAACCTCAATAAGAACATGGGGGCTGGAGTTGTGAGATGTGTGGTCATTTACTGCTCACTAAATCTGGGTAGATCACTCATTTAAAATCACTTAAAACGCCAACTGTATCCATCCAACGCTAGGTGAGACAACCTGTGAGGTGTGCAAAAAGACCTGCAAATCAATCTCTGGTCTTAAAAGGCATATGAGGGTACATAAGGATGACATCCCACAAACTGATCCAATAAATCAAATAGAGGGCACACCTTTTGTCTGTCACATTTGCTGCAAACCGTGCATATCTAATGCTGGACTTAAAAGCCACCTAAGGGGCCATGGACCGACGTCTGGGGTTGGTGATGGTTGATGGGGTGCACAGGGAGACGGCAATCATCTGCAAAGAGGAAGCAATCAGCATAAATATATAATAAGAAGCTCACGGGACTAACATAAGGTTTTCCTTCTAGTACCGGTTGCATCTCAGGGTACTCTATAGGTAAGGTTATGTAAAAATCCCAGAGTAGACCCAAATTTATTTGCCTCAATACAACACATGTAAATAGGTACCATAAAACTATACCCGTACTCGAGTTTCGGCTACACTTAATTCAGCAAGAGAGCGGACATAATCTATTGTCTGCATTTATTATGCAACAATGCACAATCGATCGGCGCATGTGGCTTTATCAGTGGGTCTCACCTAATTAATAACCAGTCGAACAACAGAAATCGATTCCAGTCCGTGCCGCCTATGGCAGTAAATGCGACAGGCGGCACAGTAGTACATTAGTAACTGAAATCCCTACGCGTCATCAAAATACCTTCAACCGATTGACCACTGGTTCAGAAATTTTTATTCATAAGGACTCATCCAATATATCTCAAATCAAACACAAATTCACAAGTGAGCTAAAAAATCGGTTATTAAAGAAAGTCTGCCTCGAATCGTGGTGCAATAGAATGGTAGCATTCGGCTCTAGTCTCCAAGTATCATGACGAACACCGTGCGACAGTAAACAATGGTAGTGTCTAAAACCTTTCTGGACATTAATGCCACAGGCAATTAGACAGCGATATAAAGTTAGCGCGTTAGTTAGAATTCGAATTCGGGATATTTCAACCAACCACGTGTGTAAAACCGATCAATTTCACAACTTGTACGATTAAATAGGTGAGTCCGAGAGAAAAATAGAACAAGTATTAGAGCGTATCTATACATATATATAAAACTGTAGTTGTCTGGGTGTGTGTCCTCATTTTTGCAAAGTCTATAAAAATCCACATTTCTACTCCGATTTTCTGTTGTTTGGCGCCAGTTATCGATTGCCGTCGAGCCCTTATAATATCTGTCTGTATGTCTGGCTGTCTGCATAACGACATTATGACCAACACCTCTTGACGTATTATCTTCGCCACATTCACACACACACACACACACACACACACACACACACACACACACACACACACACACACATATATATATACATACATATACATATATAAATATACATAGACAAACACATATACACATATATATATATACACATATACATATATATATATAAATATACATATAAAAATATATCTATCTATCTATCTAGGGCGAGCAAAATTCCCGAGATCCATGGACGAGTTCTCTCCAGCGTGGGTTTTGGCCGTATAAAAAAAAGGTTGTAACAAGAAGATAGAATTATAAAAATATTCAAACAACAAAAATTCCCCAATAGGGGGAAAACTTCCGAGGGATACTCGTGGCCAGTTCGTGATTTTTAACAGGCACTTACAAATAAATGTTTCTCATTGGAGGTGCTATTACCAATGTTCTTACCCGTGCAACGCCGGGATACACTGCTAGTATTATACAAAAACAATAAAAAATGTGGAAAATTGTTCAACTTACTCTAATTGTGAGTTTGTTAGTTGGGAGAAAATAAAAATAAGTTGACGGGACTAGCATAAGGTTTTCCTGCTAGTACCGGTTGCATCTCAGGATACTCAATAGGTAAGCTTATGTAAACAATCCCAGAGTATACATATATATATATATAAGTAAAATACGGTGAAAGCTATATATATATATATATATATATATATATATATAGCTTTCACCGTATTTTAACTAAAGGAATTTTAGCTTGATAACGGGGTTTAGAACCCTCAGATAAATGGAAAAAGATGAGTATTGACGTACATGGGAGCCACATCTGTGGTTATCGCGACCACTGTGCTACCATTACACCAACACATCACCCATCTCTTTCCATTCAAATTAGAAACTACATTCTTAGTAGCGAGTTTAAATGGCAAGTAAGTATGTTTTGAAACAGTGAGCAAGTTTGAAATTAGAAAATATATAGCTTTCACCGTATTTTAACTAAAGGAATTTTAGCTTGATAACGGGGTTTAGAACCCTCAGATAAATGGAAAAAGATGAGTATTGTACGTCAATACTCATCTTTTTCCATTTATCTGAGGGTTCTAAACCCCGTTATCAAGCTAAAATTCCTTTAGTTAAAATACGGTGAAAGCTATATATTTTCTAATTTCAAACTCGCTCACTGTTTCAAAACACACTTACTTATATATATATATATATATATATATATATATATATATATATATATATATATATATATATATATATACATATATATTGAGTATATGTTGGTTGTTTACCGACACCTCAGTATGAAGATTGGAGCACTCGACGAAATACGCAGGCTGGTTTGTTTACTCCGGAGTAATGTAAAATAAGTAAGTCAAACATGTAAAATTTGGCTTCGTTTATTATAAATTCTCTGCTATATATATTTAGGTGACGGCTATTATTGGCTGTGACATCTTGAGGCAGCACGAATTAATGTGGAAAAGACAGGTAAACATGTTGAAATGTGTTCAACTCTGTCAATAGTTAGTCCTAACAACACACCCAGGAGCTGGACATATCGATGTATTTACAGAGTTGAACACATTTCAACAACATGTTTACTTGTCTTTTCCACATTAATTTGTACTGCTTGAAGAGGTCACAGCCAATAATAGCCGTCACCGAAATATATATACCAGAGAATTTATAATAAACGAAGCTAAAAAATGTTACATGTTTGACTTACTTATTTTATATATATATATATATATATATATATATATATATATATATATATGTAGGAGGTGAGTTTTATTGTAGTACAATAAAGCAATGCAGATATCGGATAAGAAGCACTCTACAGTTTGTAGGACTGGAGTATACATATGTTGATTTAAAACTGCACTATCCACAAGTGTTTTTTAGCCTTCATATCATGTCCTCCTGTTTTATCTGATGAAAACACAAATATTATTGCATGATGATGTTTGTTTTTGAAATGCGCATAATAAAATACATGGAACTCCTTTAACATCTTTTGATCTTATATATTATATATATATATATATATATATATATATGTAAATATGATAATAATGGAGCTGCGGTGTTGCAAATGGGATACATATGAAAAAGTGAGTCCTTCATCAGTGACCCTCCAACCGTCCCAGGCATTTCATCGCTTTAAGGGCCATATACCTCAGGTTGGTGCGAACAACGGCTAAAAAAAGTCGTTGGGACACGTAAATAAAGAGAACGTTAGGGTGAACAAACAAAATGGTTTAAGCAACAGAAAGTGAGAAGAAAGAGACAAGTCCCAGATTTCTATGAATATAAACTCGATAAAATCGTGAACTAGAGAATAAAGACCATCAAACCTGGTTGAAATGTGAGCAAGGAAGGAATTTTGCACAGGTCTAACGGGGGGAAGAAGAAGGGGTCTGGTCTGCGAATTCGGTAAACATAAGTTCTGTGAAGACGCAGACGAGAGAGAGAGAGAGAAAAAAAATTTCATACCGGCTTGGCCAAGAGTGCGCGAGAAAAGAAATCGGACAGGTCAAGCGGGAAGAAAGAGGAGAGGAGGAGAGGCAGTGACAGGGTATGAGTGAGTGAAGGTTGAGGAAGAGGCTAACAGAGAGAGAGACTGCTAGAAAGGGTAAAGATACAAGGAAAGAAACAGACGGGTGGCAGCAGAGGAAAAAATATATGTGTAAATATATCTGTTGCTTTTGAATAATTGTTGATTCGTTTGAAATGTAATAAGTTCTCTTTGTCATTGAAATAAATAAATGTTTGACCGTTCCACACTCAAAAACAAACGTTCCCTCTCTCTCCCTCTCACTCTCTCTCTCTCTCTTAAAGTTTGTAAGTTTAATCGTATATAAGAGAAAGTTGCAGCATGTATGTAGTTTTATCGAATTTTAAGGGGAGTAGAGAAAGTAAATCAGATTGTATTAGAGGCGTATAGCGTCATGTATTTAGTTTTATCGATTATTTCCGTAATTGTTGAATGAAATAAATAGTCGTTGACCTAAGTTATACCATTTACAACATTCTTACAGACTTTGAGTCGAATCGGTTTGAAATTCTGCAATTGTATAAACATGGAACATGCACACACACACACAACAACAATCTGCCTTTTATAGATAATGATTTATTAAAGTTTCTCGATAGAAACACTGGAATTAACATTTGTTACAGTCGAAAGACATAACAACAACAAGGAGAAACTGTGTGCGCAGATACACTTGTCTACACCCAAAATGTAAATAATGTATAATAAATAAACTTGTTAATTTATATACAATCAATAATCTATATATAATATAAAAGAAAGTTGCTTATTGAAAGTTGTTTATTGGTTGGATGGCTGGTTGAATCACACACACACACACAGAAATACATATACACACATCTAAAGAGAGAGAGACACAGAGGGAGAGATAGAAAGAGAGACAATTAAAGTGTTAGATATTCAGAGGATGGGAGAGGGAGTGAGTGAGAGAAAGAAAGAAAGATATATATATATATATATATATATATATATATATATATATATATATATATATATATATATATATGTAGATAAATCTACCAAGAGTTTACGGTAGTGTCCAATCCGTATGAAGAACTCAATGTAATCCGGATATCATGGAAAGAAGAGATGCAATGAAAAATCACTTTCGGTGAAAGATAAACGGAATACAGAGTCAAGATAAAATATTAAAAAAATAATGAATAAAACAATGAAACAGTTCCTTATATTAAACAAAAAAAGTTCATTATTTAACGATCGTTTCTAGGATATATATGTGTTAGAATTGGCATGCATATTCAACAGATCTATGTACAAAATTATATTATATATAATATATAATTATATTATATATAATATATAATTATATTATATATAATTTTGTACATAGATCTGTTGAATATGCATGCCAATTCTAACACATATATATCCTAGAAACGATCGTTAAATAATGAACTTTTTTTGTTTAATATAAGGAACTGTTTCATTGTTTTATTCATTATTTTTTTAATATTTTATATATATATATATATATATATATATATATATATATATATATATATATATATATATATATGGGGAGGTTATAGTTCACTTGAAGCATTGTGTAATGAGGTATAAACGTTAGAATATGTGTAATAAGGCCAAATTACACATATTACTTGGCCTTATTACACATATTCTAACGTTTATATATATATATATATATATATATATATATATATATATATATATATATATATATATATATATATATATATATAGAGAGAGAGAGAGAGAGAGAGAGAGAGAGAGAGAGTGATGTCCCACAAAAGTGTATCAGTTGAAGGTTTAACAATATTGCGTTAGCTTTTATAAAGTCATTTTAGCCTTTGATTTTACAGAACAAAGAGAAATTGATACTATTTGAAATTAATCTACCCGCCAACCTTTATCCATATACTACTTACTGTCCGTACTAACGAAGCTAAACACTTCAGAAGCAATGTTATATGGTACATTGCTGTGTTTCAGATGATGTCTTTTGGGGCTGAAAGAGATCATACTGACTATGGTTATTTCACAACATTTAAATCCAAGGCCAATGCTACCATTTAATCGGCAGTTTACTCCCCCAGCCTAATAAGGAAGTTTTATGAGTGTTTTGTTTTTTATGTCTCTCTCACCCCTCACCCCCACCCCCACACACACATTAAGAAAAAGCAAGGCTCAGCCCCAGAGGGCAATCTATGACTGGGGAGCTTTCAAGGAAGATGATAAGCTACAGGAGAGGTTCACGGGTTCAGTGCTCTGTGTAGAGAGGCAGAGGAGAGAGAGATAGAGGGACTGAGGAGAATGTGATGAGTGGGTACGGGTACTTCCCCACTGCAGTGGCAGAAGCAAGTGAGACTCTGGTGCCGAGGAGAGAGAAGAAGAGGAAGCATGTCAGCTCTGCAGACCCAAAGGTGTGTGCAGCCAGAGAACACATGAAAGCTGCCAAGGACCAATTGTATGCTGATCCTACGGAGGAGATGAGGGAAGAACTCTGTACCGCTTACACTGAGGCCAGAGAGGAGGCACTGATAGAGAAGATCAGAAGGGTGGAGAGAGCGGTTGACAGGTCTGGATGTAAGGAGAGCTGGATGATCATCAACGAGATCACAGGGAGGAAGAGGTGTTCGAGTCAGATCCAGGGAACAGGGCCCGAGGATAGGAAGAGGAAATGGCTAGACCATTTTAGGACCCTACTAGGAGAGCCGCCCTCCACAGCCCAGAATACTGGGGAGATCGGGCGGCTGTTTGGGGAACTAGATATTGAGACAGGACCCTTCACCAGAGAGGAGCTTCAGAGAGCCAAGAAGACGATCAAGGAGGGCAAGGCTCATGGAGAAGATATTTTATTATATTTATATATAATATGTATCATTTGATATTTAATATACTATTATATCGTCTCTAAACCCCCACCCCTTAGGCCCCAGGAGGAGAGGACGTAGCGCCCATTTTGAGAGCCTCTGGTTTTAGTGTCTTTATGAACGTGTAGTGGCGCCATAGATGCTGCTATAGCAGCGCTGGTTGCTGGCCTAAATCCGGTGTAGCGTGACCGTGAATCTCTTACAGGATATAAAAGTCTGTAGTGAATAGCGTAACAAAGACTGTAGATTACAAAGATTACAAAAAAGAAGAAAACAACGTTAAATAGTTAAAGTTCTAAAAGGTTATACGAAGTATCAGGTGTCAGAGAAAGACTAATTATAATTATAATGTAAGTAATTACTTACAAAAATAAAAAAATAAAAAATAATTAATTTAAAAAGTAATTGGTTAAAAGGCCTATTCTTGTGTACATGTGTGAATCGATATTAATTTGATGATGAAAATATTCTATGGCTTGGCCTGTTTATGAGCTCGATCCACCCACCGTTCCCCTGGTCCCAATGATTCAGGAAGAGGTTCAATATATGAAAATAGGGAATTTTTTTAACATTAAGTTCAATTTATTCGAAGCACCCCAGGTAAGAATCAGATGCCGGCACCGAGGTAATTATGAGGACAGATAAGTAGTCGATTCATGATGCAACACGTACCAGATAATACTTTCTACTATAGGCACAGGGCCAGTAATTTGGGGGAGGAGAAAGTCGATTAAATCGACGCCAGTGTATTACTGGTACTTTATTTTATCGACCCTGTAAGGATGAAAGGCAAAGCTAATCTTGGCAGGATTTGAACTTAGATCGTAAAGGGCAGTAACTCTATGCTGCAAAGCATGGTGTCCGATGCTCTACCGATACTGCCAATCCACAGCCCTAACGTACCAGATAATAATTGTTTCTACTTTTGGCATAAGGCCAGCAATTACCCAGTACATTACTGGTACTTTATTTTATCGACCCCGTAAGGATGAAAGGCAAAGTTAACCTCGGCGGGGTTTGAACTCAGAATGGCAAGGGCCGCAACTCTATGCGTCAAAGCATAGCGTCCGACCCTCCACCGATACTGCCAATCCAGTGGTTTCATTTATAGGCACAACCCAACAATTTTGGGGTGGGGAAAGTCGATTAAATCGATTCCAATGCGTGACTGGTACTTTATTTTATCGACCCCGTAAGGATGAAAGGTAAAGTTAACCTCGGCGGGATTTGAACTCAGATCATAAAGGGCCGTAACTCTATGCTGCAGAGCATGGTGTTCGGCGCTCTATTGATACTGCCAACCCACCGCCCTAACGTAGCAGATATTAATAGCAAGCTGTTGTAACACCCATCACACATATGTTGTATGCACTTAAAACGTTAATTCTTGCTGAAAACAATGTCAGAAACACCACCCTGTACTAACGAAAGAATCACAATAGTAAATAATTATTTCTATATTTGGCACAAGTCCAAACCAGTGTATTACTGGTACTTTATTTTATCGAGCCCGTAAGGATGAAAGGCAAAGTTAACCTTGGCGGGATTTGAACTCAAAGGGGCATAACTCTATGCTGCAAAGCATGGCGTCCGACCCCCTACCGATACTGCAAAAGGTTGATGTATCGTAAAAGGTGAATAAATTCTAAAATGAAAATAATTATGAAAACTGTATAATTACAATAGTAAGTCATAAATGTGATGAATGTATTAAATGTAGTTAATTAATTGAGAAGAAATTAATTAATTATTTAATGAAATAAGTAATAGATTTAGAATAGATATTGGGTCAAGTAATATCTAAATTTACAAATAACATATTAAAAAAATATATAAAGTATACGTCATTATCATTGCCGAGTTTACCATTGTGTTTAGGTTAACGCGGGGGAGGGGCATTTTTGCCATTGAGTTTAGGTGTTGAGTGAGGGGTATCTTACCACTGAGTTTAGGTGTTGGGGGAGGGGTATCTTTACCATTGTGTTTAGGTGTTGGGGGAAAGTACATCTTACCATTGTGTTTATGTGTTGGCGGCGGGGGCTATCTTACCATTATGTTTAGGTGTTGAGGGAGGGACATCTTCCTGCAAACAAAGATTTTACGAGTAAGGAGCCTCATAACTCAACTAGCACAAGGCCTCATTTGTCCTAACTCCGGCACTAGCCTACATACTGCCTAAATTATATATCATAATACAAAGTCATAAAATTATAAAAAGTTATAAACACTCCATATACTAGTTGGTGCGTAGGAAAACCTTCATGGTCTGGTCTATGGTATAATATGTATGTTGCAGAGCCTACACTGTATGCGCTTTGTGCGCATACAGTGTAGGCCCTGCAACATACATATTATACCGTAGACCCAACCATGAAGGTTTTCCTACGCATACAGTGTAGTATTTACGCTATTATGTAAAACATGTTATAATATGGTAAAACAAACTATGCAAAAGATAAAGGAGTATCACGTTGATTGACAGAGACATCGCCATGATATGGTGACATAAGCCACCAGCCATAGAAATACGTATTGTGTATTTACAAAATATTACAGAAACATATTGGAATCCGACCTTCTTTTTTCATTGAAGTATTCAACTTCGTTCCTGCATCAACAACAAGATACCAAATCTATGATGGATGTTACACACAACATTGAGTGCTTTTTGTAATTGTATCACAGCCTACTAATGGCAATGACAAGATCAATCCATCAGTTAAACCATCCAACATGAACGGTTTATATAAATTATTATGAAATTCGTTTGAATCAACCAATCAGCTGCCACCACGTTAGTTGGTGCAACCTACGTAGTTACGTGGGAATCTGGCAACACAAATTGCAAGTGTCCATAATTTTCTATTGTCAATGAACATTGGAATAAAGCCTTATAACTTCTTACTAGTGAGAATTAGTCATGCTCATATATATATATATATATATATATATATATATATATATATATATATATATATATATATATATATATATATATATATATATATATATATTTATATATATAAACTTAAGAAAATTAACAAAGGACAAGAGTACGAATGGAAACAAAGCAAAACGAAAAACAATTTTTTAAGGGGAAACCTTAACAAAATTATTTAAAGAAAAATAAATATACAAACGAAGGACAGAGAACTCCATGGTTATCGGCCGTTGAGATGGACTTGCGCAGTTTCGACCCCTACCAACAGTACTGCTGGTCCGTCCGGAGTCACAGCGTCTGACATGAGGCAAACGCTGTCCAAAGGAGTAAGAGTCAAAAGATATATAGTAATTTATAGTTGTTAAGCTACAAAACATATACAATTTTGTGTAACGTTAGGGTAAATGTCTGCTGCCTCACATAGTCCGCGAAATATAAGTAAAACAAAGGAAAAAAGAAAGTAAGAAAAAAAAAAAAAAAGAAAGTATGATATCGTGGTAGAAAATGTAAGCCATAACAATAAATTTTTTAGAAGAGATAACACATTCGTCACATTAGTAGATAAACTTGAGAAAACGAACAAAGGACTAAAGAACGAACGTAGACAAAAAAAAATGAAAACAATTTTTTAAGGGAATACTTAATATGTATATAAATAGGGAGACACAAAGCAAGCTTTGTTTAGAAAGGGCTAGCGAATTTGAAAATTAGGTAGTAACCTATGTTTACGCCGTATTTGACTAAATAGAGTTAGTCTATTAAGAGACTAATTCTATATACATATATATATATATATAAGTTGAAAAAAAAATGAAAACGAAATTTCATTTCTCACTCTTAGTATGGCACTTACTTAAATGTAAGTATGTATGTATACGTACATACATATATGTATACAGACGTACAGTAGCATGCATATATATACATATATATATATATATACATATATATACATATATGCATACAGGTACACATACATATATGCACGCATCAGTTTAGCCGACGTTTATTATAACGCAGCTTTGTTCGTTTGTTTGTCAACAAACCGAACAGCCTGAATTTATGCCATACGGTGTTAAGGCAACCACGTCACCTTTTTGTTCAACACTGACACAGGAACGATGTACTAGTTTCAAGCTTGTTAGCTATCATCAGCACCGTTTACCCATCTGCCAGATAGTTGAACGTTCGAAAGTATATACTTTCCTTATGAAAATTAACGGCTGAGCAGCCTAATTTGCATATTGAGTGAGTTAAATCGGTCAGGCATACCGAAAACGATAAGTTGAAAAAAAAAAATGAAAACGAAATTTCATTTCTCACTCTTAGTGTGGCACTTACTTAAATGTAAGTATGTATGTATACGTACATACATATATGTATACAGACGTACAGTAGCATGCATATATATACATATATATATATATATATATACATATATATACATATATGCATACAGGTACACATACATATATGCACGCATCAGTTTAGCCGACGTTTATTATAACGCAGCTTTGTTCGTTTGTTTGTCAACAAACCGAACAGCCTGAATTTATGCCATACGGTGTTAAGGCAACCACGTCACCTTTTTGTTCAACACTGACACAGGAACGATGTACTAGTTTCAAGCTTGTTAGCTATCATCAGCACTGTTTACCCATCTGCCAGATAGCTGAACGTTCGAAAGTATATACTTTCCTTATGAAAATTAACGGCTGAGCAGCCTAATTTGCATATTGAGTGAGTTAAATCGGTCAGGCATACCGAAAACGATAAGTTGAAAAAAAAAAATGAAAACGAAATTTCATTTCTCACTCTTAGTGTGGCACTTACTTAAATGTAAGTATGTATGTATACGTACATACATATATGTATACAGACGTACAGTAGCATGCATATATATACATATATATATATATATATACATATATATACATATATGCATACAGGTACACATACATATATGCACGCATCAGTTTAGCCGACGTTTATTATAACGCAGCTTTGTTCGTTTGTTTGTCAACAAACCGAACAGCCTGAATTTATGCCATACGGTGTTAAGGCAACCACGTCACCTTTTTGTTCAACACTGACACAGGAACGATGTACTAGTTTCAAGCTTGTTAGCTATCATCAGCACTGTTTACCCATCTGCCAGATAGCTGAACGTTCGAAAGTATATACTTTCCTTATGAAAATTAACGGCTGAGCAGCCTAATTTGCATATTGAGTGAGTTAAATCGGTCAGGCATACCGAAAACATACATACTTACATTTATATATATATATATATATACACACACATATATATAAATATATATATATATATATATATATATATATATATATATATATATATATATATATATATATATATATATATATATATATATATATATATATATATATATATATACATATATATATACATATATATATATACACATATATATATATACATATATATATAAAAGGAATTCCAACTTTGTCTGATTTACTCGTTTTATTTACAATCCTTTAAAATTTATAATGGTATTAGAATGAAATAGTATGGTAGAATATTAAATGTTAAGTGTTAATTGAACAAGTACTTTCATGCTTTCGCAATCTTCAGGTTCATATTATGTGGTGACAGTAAAGTTTGCAATTTTCAACTGTCATATATATATATATATATATATATATATATATATATATATATATATGTTTTAATATAGATGAGATTCTACAGGACTAGAACTGTTTCATTCTTTAGAAATCATCAGATTCCTGATGATTTCTAAAGAATGAAACAGTTCTAGTCCTGTAGAATCTCATCTATATTAAAACTTTTATACTCTGCAATGTATTGAGTACCTTACTTACTGTGGTTACCTCCGATTCAACCCGGAATAACGTACTATTATATATATATATATATATATATATATATATATATATATATATATATATATATATATATATATATATATATATATATATATAAATATATATATATAAAAACAAATAACGAAACGAAATTAAATTTCGTTTCGTTTGTAACTCACTTTTGTATGACTGACGCTTAAACAATTAAGTTAAAAATGTACATCCACATATGTATACTGAAATACTAGTATGCATATGAATACACACACGTGTACATATGTAGATGTACCGAGTTTTTCACTGGACACTTTACTGTGAGTGTCCAGCTATTCTGTATGTAAACACACAGACAAACCGGTTTTTAGAGTCATACTGGTTTTCGAGGAAACACCTTTCCTCTATTCTCCAGAAAGCCAGACAAGGAATATTGGACTAGTTTCGATGTTGTTACATCTCATCAGCAATATTTACATATCTTCCGGCCTTTCTAGAGAATCGTAAAAGCACATATCGTCATATGCTTTTTCTATGAAAATTAGTAGTGGGCAGACTAATTTGCATAGAGCGTGAGTACGTACCGGTTCAGCGGAGACGATAAAAACAAATAACGAAACGAAATTAAATTTCGTTTCGTTTGTAACTCACTTTTGTATGACTGACGCTTAAACAATTAAGTTAAAAATGTACATCCACATATGTATACTGAAATACTAGTATGCATATGAATACACACACGTGTACATATGTGTACATATGTAGATGTACCGAGTTTTTCACTGGACACTTTACTTTTTTTCACTGGACACTTTACTAGTATTTCAGTATACATATGTGGATGTACATTTTTAACTTAATTGTTTAAGCGTCAGACATACAAAAGTGAGTTACAAACGAAACGAAATTTAATTTCGTTTCGTTATTTGTTTTTATCGTCTCCGCTGAACCGGTACGTACTCACGCTCTATGCAAATTAGTCTGCCCACTACTAATTTTCATAGAAAAAGCATATGACGATATGTGCTTTTACGATTCTCTAGAAAGGCCGGAAGATAGGTAAATATTGCTGATGAGATGTAACAACATCGAAACTAGTCCAATATTCCTTGTCTGGCTTTCTGGAGAATAGAGGAAAGGTGTTTCCTCGAAAACCAGTATGACTCTAAAAACCGGTTTGTCTGTGTGTTTACATACAGAATAGCTGGACACTCACAGTAAAGTGTCCAGTGAAAAACTCGGTACATCTACATATGTACACGCGTGTGTATTCATATGCATACTAGTATTTCAGTATACATATGTGGATGTACATTTTTAACTTAATTGTTATATATATATATATATATATATAAATGGAAAATAATGAAATTTCATTTCTCACTCTTAGCACGGCTGATACATAAATATAAGTATGTATACGTACATACATATATGTATACAGACGTACAGTAGTATATATATACATACATACATGCACACATATATATATGTACGTATGGGTTTACCGAACATTTGTTATAATGCTCAGACGTTAATATGCATAAGGAAAGTATATACTTTCAAACGTTCTATCGATTGACAGGAAGGTATACGGTGCTGATGATAGCTAATAAGCTAGAAACTAGTTCATCGTTCCTTTGTCAGTGTTGAACAAAAAGGCAACGATGGTTGCCGAACACTGTACGGCTTAATTCGGACTGTTTGTTTACAAACAAACCGAACATTAAAATAAATGTTCGGTAAACCCATACGTACATATATATATGTGTGCATGTATGTATGTATATACATACTACTGTACGTCTGTATATATATATGTATGTACGTATAGATACTTATATTTACATATATATATATATATATATATATATATATATATATATATATATATAAGGAAAAAAGATGAAATCGAAAATGCAACTGGAGTCTTATTTTTAAAAAAATATATATATTTATTTGGTTCCTTTACCAGTTTCGCAGTTCTTCTGCTTTTCAAAAGTAGAGTTGAGATGGAGGGTCTGTGGTTTTTCTCACATCTGGTTGGTCTTTGAATGTTACTTGTTTTATATGGAAAAAAGTGGTTGGTTGGTGAATAAGTATAATAAATTTCGCGCCAGTTCGCGTTACAAAGTTCTTCAAACAAGGGGGGGGGGGGCTCAAGTTGTTTTTTCATATATGAGTGAAGTTTTGTTGGTTGATGCAGTCACGTGAATAAGCACATCAGCTTTCGCGCCAGTTTGTTTGAATTTCTTTTTACTTAAACGAAGAAAAATTCAAGTCACTCGACCAACAGATGGAAACAGAAATCTCAAGGCACTCTGAAGGCCTACTTTATGAAAAAACCTTAAAACTTTGGAAAGAAAATTTGGAAAGAGAATTTTTTGACAAGGAGAATAACGACCAATCAATTGGAAACAAACGCCACCTGGTTCAACAACTATGAAATGGATTTCAAAAATGAACAACATACAGGTAACCCATTTTTAAAACAAACTAAAACTCACACACAACACGCACAACAAATAACAAAAAAAGTAACAAAACGTCCAACATACCCCCAGCAAAACTATGACGATAATCTCAGAACCCATAGACAAAACTATAACCCTACTAACAAAAACCGAAGATCCCCCAACACAAAACAGGACCCGATCCGCAGATCACAACCCACACAAAACCTATTCCAAAACCGTAGACCCCAACCCACACAGAACCTGTTCCAAAATCGTAGATCCCAACCCACACAAAGGAACACAATCTACAACCCGGACTATCAACAAACCGAACCTCAATACGTCCGAAACTTCTCTACAAGACCACACAACAACAGGGGAAATGCCATTAGATATAATAATACCCATGAAAAAACATTCCAGAAAAATCATTTTTAGACCAAGGCTACAGGACCCACGGCACCCGGTGGCACAAACCGATTTTGAAAAACCGAAAATAACCAACCTTTCAAATACAAAGCTCTCAGCCCAACAAGTTAAAATTCTCTCCAAAGGACTGAAATTCACACCAACACCGCAATACTCTAACCTCAATGAGATAAATGACGATATCTCACACTTCTGTAGAAAATTATGTCTCACAGAGGAAGTCTTTGACAAGGAGAATAACGACCAATCAATTGTACGGAATAAAAGCAGTTACAACCCAACAAAAGGTAGAAACAGAGTTCTGGACAAATTTTGTGACCACATAGCAACTTTCCCATACCATGAACTACCCCAACCTAAACGCAAACCTAACACGAGTCGAAGGGAATTGGAGATTATCCATGAACTAAAAACAATACGGACATTATAATTAAGGAAGCGGACAAGAAAAGTATTGTCGTCATTATGAATGCTGAAAAATATAAAAATTCTATGTTCTCTCTCTTACAAAATACTAATCACTATGAAATAGTAAAACACTACCAGCAAACAAAAACGATGACCAGATTAAACACATTGATTTGTCGATTCCAGGAAGACTTAACTAAAAAGGAACGCGATTATTTAACACATTTTGAATACAAAACCAGCAACATTTTGGGACTTCCGAAGATCCACAAGTGTAAAATAATTAACGATGCCTGTAAACAATCCACCTCAGCCTGCGTGAACACACAATACCCCCACAGACCTTAAATTAAGACAATTGTAGCGGGCCCACAATGTGAAACACACAGACTAAGCAACTTTATAGACATACTACTAAAACCAATTATTAAACACATACGAAGCCTTGTTAGAGACGATCTGTACCTCTTCAACCACCTCCCAAAACATGTCAACAACGACACTATTATTGTGTCTTTCGATGTAGTGAATCTACACAACGATCCCACACCAATACGGGCTAGAAGCAATAGGATTCTGGCTAGAGAAATATCCCAATGAGATACCTGGCAGAATAGAAAAAAGCTTAATCACCTAGGGATTAAAATTTATCTTACAGAATAACTTTTTTTATTTCGATGGCAGTACTTACAAGCAAATATCGGGGACTGCGATGGGTACAAAAGCCGCTCCAACTTGTGTCAACTTAGTATGGCATACTTAGAGGTCCAGATATATGAACAGCCCAAATCAAAATAGGGATTGAACTTCTACAAATCTTTATCAGAGAATTGGAAACGCTACTTGGATGATTGTCTCATTCTTTGGTCACACACACTCGACCAACTGAATGATTTCAAAAAATTTATTAACGGCATCAATAACCACATCCAATTCACAATGGAATACAACCAAGATCAACTCCCATTTCTGGACATCTTAATCTTTAAAAAAAGACACAAATATTGAAACTGACATACACTACAAACCAACAGATTCCAAACAATACCTGCTATTCACCTCCAACCATCCAAAGCACACGAAGACGAACATTCCTTTTAATCTAGCAAGAAGAATTTGTACAATTGTCTCCAATTATGAAACGCGAAATAAAAGACTTCAAGAATTAAAGGAAATTCTACTCGAAAGACAGTACCCACCATTACTAATAAATAATGGAATAGAGAGGGCTAAAGCAATAGGCATTGATGAATTACGAAAACAGAAACAAATTCAAGGTACGTCCAATATTCTATCATATATCTCAACACACAACCCAAGAAATGCGGAAGCTTACAACACTATTCACAAGAACACCCCACTATTGAAACAAGACCCAAGAATGAAAAAAAAGCCATTGAAACACACAAAATAACCAATAGCAAAAGACAACCGAAATCATTAAAAACATTATTCACCAATGCCAAATTAACTACCACAAACCCACAACCAACTGTCAAAAAATGTGTTCGCTCTAATTGTGGAAACTGCACTCACCTCATTGAAGGCAACACGTATACATTTCAATGAGGACAAAATTTTGCTGTAAAAAATCACTTCACTTGCTCATCAAAAAATCTACTTTATGCCATTAAATGTAAAGGATGCAATGAAGATTATATAGGACAAAATAAACTCACACTCAGAGACAGAATGACTGTTCATCGCCAACAATTACGAGATCCAACCACGAGACAGATACCACTAAGTGCACATCCATACATATGAGCAAGTAATAAGACACCCAAATTCCAAGTCTTCCCATTTTACCTTTGCGCTGACAATACAACAGAATAAATACGAATAAATAAGGAACACCAAAACATGCTAATCATCCAAACAGACACATACATACAGACACACATAACACCTAATTTAGAAAATAAAAACCAGAACTAAATAAACCTTAAGATACGTTTGGGCTGACAATACAACAGAACAAATACGAATAAATAAGGAAAATATGTTAATTCAAAAATATACACCACCATTAAATATAGTTTAATATACATTATGTCAACACCATAACATGCTAACCATCAGACAGACACATACATACACACACACACATAACACCTGTTACTTTAGAAAATAAAAACCAGAACTAAATAAACCTTAAATATAAGTATGTATACGTACATACATATATGTATACAGACGTACAGTAGTATGCATATATATATATACATACATGCACACATATATATATATGTACGTATGGATTCACCGAACATTTATTATAATGCTCGGTGTGTTTGTAAACAAACATCCCGAATTAAGCCGTACAGTGTCTAGCAACCATCGTTGCTCATTTGTTCAACTTTGACAAAGGAACGCTGTACTAGTTTCAAGCTTATTAGCTATCGTCAGCAACGTATACCTTCCTGTCAGATGATTGAACGTCTGAAAGTATATACTTTCCTTATGCATATTAACGGCTGAGCAACCTAATTTGCATATCGAGTGAGTTAATCGGCCGAGCGCACCGAAAACGATATACGGAAAGAAGAGATATGATCTCGAAAATTAAGGACATTTAAATAAATCTAAGGTAAAAAACGAATTGTCAACAATATCTTTTGCAATTGCATTCTTTTTTCTATGTCCATACCTGCATTGTTTTGGCTTTATTATACATATTCAAACGTTTATACCTCATTACACAATGCTTCAAGTGAACTATAACCTCCTCCCATATATATATATATATATATATACAATATTAAATAAATGGAAAACTATATTTATAAAACCATATTTATTTCATTATATATATTTCAGGGATATCATATTAACAATATGCTATGCCTTCATCAGACAAAATACAATATAAACAGTTTTATAGATAAATATATTCGACATACCGTAATAAACATCAACTTCATTTGAAGAGGTTTACGCTAGCAGTGAAAATACAGAGAGAAAGAAAGAGAGAAAGAAAAGAGGGAAAAAAGAAAGAAAGAAAGACAAAACGAAGAAAAGGAAGAAAAAGAAGAAAAAGAAAAAGAAGAAATGCATGGAACAAAATAGAGAGATGGAAAAATAGATAAAGCGAAGAGCTTCATGTAAAGAGACAGAAAGATCTGTCAAAAACACTATAGTAAACTCAGTCCAAAAACGTATCTCTAGGATCTCGTCGAATAGAAAGATTTTTGACGAAAAGGCCCAATACTATAATGATGCACTAGCTAGGGCAGGGTATGCTGATAAGATTGTGTACATAGATAATGATAGACAAACTAAACAAAGTAACAACTTTTTTAATTACGGCAACAACATTAACAACTATAATAGAAAGCATTACAATAATTCCAAAGGACAAAAAAGAAATAGAACTAGGAACATAATTTGGTTTGCCCCCCCCCCCCCTTTCTCACTAAACATTAAAACCCACATCGCTAAATGATTTTTCAAAGCTCTTGATAATCGCTTCCCTAGAACACATAGGTATCACTCAATCTTCAATAGGCATACAATTAAATTAACCTACTCATCCACCAAAAATTTAGCACAAAATATTAATAGAATAAATAATAGGAACTTAAAACCTACTGATAATAGCATAAATAATATACAAGTTAACAAATGTAACTGTAGAGATAGATCTAAATGTCCGTTAAATAACAACTGCTTAGTTAAAAATATAGTATACAATTGTAATGTTAATACTGACTCTAATTCTTTTAACTACGTCGGTTCCACATCGACGGAATTTAAACTTCGCTATAATAACCACAAGAATTCTTTCACAGATCCAAATAAAAAATCTTCAACGGCACTATCAGGGGTACTCTGGCAACTTAAGCTAGATAACGTTGGATATTCGACGGCTTGGAATATAGTCTCAAGAGGGATTCCTTTTAATTCATCCTCTGAGACATGTGACCTCTGCGCAGAGGAGATATTCTTTATACTAAAATCTAAAAATTCCCTTAACCTACGGACAAATTTATTCAGTTGTTGCAAACATAGATTAAACTCAACGTTTAAATATAAATTTAAATTTAAAATGTAGTATGTTTGGTTTGATTTATATTTATTTGAGAACTAGCCGATAAATATTTTGATTCCTAAATCTTTGATTCCCTCTTTTTACTCTTTTTATTGTTTATTTTATTTTATTTATTTTTATTTTTATCTAAACATTCCTCATGAAAAATTAAGCTACCCTAAAAGCCGATGCTCCAAATTTTTTGAATTAACCTTACACTAGATAAACTTCTATATTAAATATAGGAACATATGTAGACATTATTGGACATCATAATCTTTTTGCGATATTCTTTGCTAGATGTGATTTGATAGATAATTTTTGGCTTTGTCTTATAATGAACTTGGCAATATATTGTCAATTAACTTTGAAGGGTTGTTCTTTGTGGTTTATTTTTATTTTCATTTTTATTTTTATTTTTATTTTTATTTTTATTTTTATTTTTATTTTTATTTTTATTTTTATTTTTATTTTTATTTTTATTTTTATTTTTATTTTTATTTTTATTTTTATTTTTATTTTTATTTTTATTTTTATTTTTATTTTTATTTTTATTTTTATTTTTATTTTTATTTTTATTTTTATTTTTATTTTTATTTTTATTTTTATTTTTATTTTTATTTTTATTTTTATTTTTATTTTTATTTTTATTTTTATTCTTTTAGTATTGTAGTATTCTATAATATTTTTATTTGTTATTTTTTATTTTATTTTTAATATTTTTAATTATTTTTAATATTTTTATATGTAAATTTTTAATACGTAATATTTTTTAATACGTAGTATTTTTAATATGCAATATTTTTATTATGTAATATTCTTTCGTAATATTTTTTTAGTTTTCTATTCTATATTTTTATATATTTTTACTTATTATTATTATTATTGTTATCTTTGTTTATAATATAATATATATTTTCGATTAGTATATTGAAATCTGCTCTCTATTTCTGCTTGATAGATAATCTTGTAGAGTAATCGCAAGAATAATAATACGCTCAAATTTTTATACCACATTGAGAATGTTTTCCGGTAACTTAGAGTTTGCGGAGTGAATCAGTTGGATTCACATTGATGTTTGTAGCTGTCACATAAACATATGAATTTTTTAAAACTAAACATAAGATAATGAATTTTCACACATTGTGAATACTTGTTTCATTCAGGAATACTGATATTTACAATATAGTGTAAGTTTTATAAATACTAATACATTAAAACATAGGGTTTTCTACGCCTCGAATATGTCTGGCTATTTTTAAATTTTTTTCTCTCTATATATCTCTCTATATCTCTCTATATCTCTCTATATATCTCCCTTACATTAATACTTGAGCTAAATAAATAAATAAATAAATAAATAAATAAATAAATGTATCATTGATACACTTACTCAAAATGACCTCCCACTACCTAATTTTCTATATATATATATGTATCTATCTCTATTTCCTCTCTCTATATATATATATATCTTTCTGTCTCTTTACATGAAGCTCTTCGCTTTATCTATTTTTCCATCTCTCTATTTTGTTCCATGCATTTCTTCTTTTTCTTTTTCTTCTTTTTCTTCCTTTTCTTCGTTTTGTCTTTCTTTCTTTCTTTTTTCCCTCTTTTCTTTCTCTCTTTCTTTCTCTCTGTATTTTCACTGCTAGCGTAAACCTCTTCAAATGAAGTTGATGTTTATTACGGTATGTCGAATATATTTATCTATAAAACTGTTTATATTGTATTTTGTCTGATGAAGGCATAGCATATTGTTAATATGATATCCCCGAAATATATATAATGAAATAAATATGGTTTTATAAATATAGTTTTCCATTTATTTAATATTGTAAATATACTCCAAATATTTGTCGAGTGCTTTTATATCAGTTATAAATATTTACTAGTTGTAACCCAACAATTTTAAATATAACTTTACACACATATATATATATATATATATATATATATATATATATATATATATATATAGAGAGAGAGAGAGAGAGAGAGAGAGAGAGAGAGAGAGAGAGAGAGAGAGAGAGACATACAGAGAGATAAGAATATATATATATATATATAGAGAGAGATAAGAATATATATATATAGATAGATAAGAAAAATGTATAACTGTAAAACTAGAAAAATTTATAACTGTAAAACTTGTTCTATTTCACCGTTCCCCTATACTACGAGCTGTCTCACCTATGTACACTATATCCTTATCTTTACATTGTCCTTCAGTACATTTTTTGCTATATACTACATATCTAGTTTTACAGTTATACATTTTTTATGTAGTATATACCAAAAAATGTACTGAAGGACAATGTAAAGATAAGAATATAGTGTACATAGGTGAGACAGCTCGTAGTATAGGGGAACGGTGAAATAGAACAAACAACCAGCCAGTAACATGTAAATAAACAAATAAATAAACAAATAAAATATAAACACACACAGACACCCGGATGTAACACATGCGCAAACTAAGCACACAATACACACAAAAACAAGATGGCGTAGGACAGAACAAAGGAGAGGCACAAAAACAAAGAAAAGAACCCCCAGTCACTGAAGAGGTCACAGAATGTGTGACGAATATATGAACAATCGTCTGGTTGTGGAACCAACCAACCAACGGGAAATTTATAAAGTATAACAATATATATATATACTTGGCGTGACAATAAAGTCTTTAGATTTGTAGACTGTGCCGTATATGTAGTAAATGTAGTTAATATAAGTTGGAATTTGAACTTTGTTGTACACGTGTGATATTCTGTATGAATGTTGTATTTTGTCACAGGCCCATGCATAATTATTTTGTTGTAATTCTTGTGAGTTTATAATACAAACATCGAATGGATTTAAGTGAAGAAAACTTTTGAACGTATGCTTTTAGTGGATGGAAACGATACAAATCAGCAACAAATATTATAGCACAATTAAAGGAGAGTGGAATTAACAACGTTCCATCAAATTCAACCATTCATCAATGGGTGAAACAATTCAAAGATGGCAGTAGATCATCACTTACTGATACTACTGGCCGTCCTTGCACAACCAGTTTTTAGGCCAACGTTCAACTCATTCAAAGCATCATTGATGCAGAACCAAAACTATTATTGCACTACATTGCACATGTTACTGGAAAAAACAAAGAAAATTAGGTTCCGCTTCATTAGAAGAGGTAATAGATGAATCGTTGCACAGATTTCGACAATTGCCGACAGAAAAAGCTTGCATAAGCACTGTAAAGATGTTATTGCATGGAGATTATATTTTGCAGAATAAATAAATTTTAGTTTCAATATGGTGTGCATTTTTATTTAAAGGGTTTTTCTAAGGGCTTTATAGCGACGCCATGTGTGTGTGTGTGTGTGTGTGTGTGTGTGTGTGTGTGTGTGTGTGTGTGTGTGTGTGTGTGTGTGTGTGTGTGTGTATCAGATGAAGAGGATCTGACTGACGTCACTTGTGGAAAGACCCTCAACAGGATGATTCTTAACAGGATCTAGCCCGAGGTGGAGAAGAAGCTAAGGGACAACCAGAACGGCTTCAGAGAGGTAAGATCACATCCTAATACCGAAGAGGATATTAGAAGGAGTTAGAGCAAAGAGTGTCCTGCTGTCATGGTTTTCATTGACTTTAGGAAGGCCTTTGATTCTGAGGACTGTCACTGCCTGATGAAGATCTTGCAGGCTTATGGAATCCACGAGAAGATTGTGGACCTGGTATCACCGCGCTACACCAACACCAAAACCCAAGTTATTACACCTGACGGAATGAGGGAGTTCTTTGAGATACTGGCTGGAGTGCTCCAGGGAAATACATTGGTTCCCTACCTTTTTATCATCGCAGTGAACTATTGTATACACCTTGCTCTGGAGAATCACCAGGACTCTGGCTTCACTGTAACACTGGATCAGAGCAGGAGAGTTAAGGCCAAAAAAGATATCAGATGTTGAATTTGCCGACGACATAGTTCTGGTGACAATCACAGTGAAGGAGGCAGAGGAGTTGATGCAGGGGGTGGAGACTGTGTCGATGAGTTTGGGGCTGAGAATGAATGAGATTAAGACGAAGTATCTGGTAGAGAATATTAAGAAGCCAGAGAAGATTATGAATGTAGACAGGAAGCTGCTAGAGTTGTTTGATGACTTCTTGTATCTGGGGGCAAAGATTAGGAAGACAGAATAGGATATAGTGGAGAGGAAGAGCAAAGCCTGGGCGGCATGCCACAATTTGAGGTGAGTGTGGAAGGCGAATCTTCGTAAAGACCTGAAGATCCGTCTTTTCATCGCTACAGTGGAGACTGTGCTGTTGTACGGGTGCTAAATGAGAATTCTAAGGATGGCTTTGAACATTAATCAGTATACACTGAGGATGAAGAACTCAGAGCTGTACGGGAGCCTCCCAAACGTCAGCTCGAAAGTAGCACAGAGGAGACTGAGGTTAGCTGGACATGCTCACCGACATTCAGTGGTCCTGTGGCACACACTGGAAGTGGGAGACCAAGGACGACATATGTTGATGCCCTATATATATATATATATATATATATACTGGACAGAATTGCTTCCACATCATTCATTCTTATCTCGGGAAAAATTTTGAATAGCGCCAGTTCGTAATTTTATATTCTCCGAGTGAAAAGAACCTTCTGATGAGAGTTTATCTTTTCAATGGAAGCCCGCAAGAACTATCCATTTATTTGTTCTGTTGTATTGTCAGCGCAAAGATAAAATGGGAAGACTTGGAATCCTGAGTGTGAGTTTATTTTGTCCTATATAATCTTCATTGCATCCTTTACATTTAATGGCATAAAGTAGACTTTTTGATGAGCAAGTGAAGTGATTTTTACAGCAAAATGTTGTCTTGATTGAAATGTATACGTGTTGCCTTCAATGAGGTGAGTGCAGCTTCCACAATTAGAGCGACCACACTTTTTGACAGTTGGTTGTGGGTTTGTGGTAGGTAATTTGGCATTGGTGAGTAATGTTTTTAGTGATTTCAGTTGTCCTTTGCTTTTGATTATTTTGTGTTTCAATGGCTTTTTTCATTCTTGGGTCTTGGGATGTTCTTGTGAATAGTGTTGTAAGCTTCCGCATTTCTTGTGCTGTGTGTTGAGATATATGATAGAATATTGGACGTACCTTGAATTTGTTTCTGTTTTCGTAATTCATCAATGCCTATTGCTTTAGCCCTTTCTATTCCATTATTTATTAGTAATGGTGGGTACTGTCTTTCGAGTAGAATTTCCTTTAATTCTTGAAGTCTTTTATTTCAAGTTGATCTTGGATGTATTCCATTGTGAATTGGATGTGGTTATTGATGCCGTTAATTAAATTTTTTAAATCATTTATTTGGTCGAGTGTGTGAGACCAAAGAACGAGACAATCATCCAAGTAGTGTTTCCAATTCTCTGATAAATATTTGTGGAAGTTCAATCCGTATTTTTATTTGGACTTTTCATATATCTGGACTTCCAAGTATGCCATGACTAAGTTGGCATAAGTTGGAGCGGTTTTTGTACCCATCGCAGTCCCCGATATTTGCTTGTAAGTACTGCCATCGAAATAAAAAAAGTTGTACTGTAAAATAAATTTTAATCCCTCGGTGATTAAGCTTTTTTCTATTCTGTCAGGTATCTCATTGGGATATTTCTCTAGCCAAAATCCTATTGCTTCTAGTCCGTATTGGTGTGGGATTGTTGTGTAGAGATTCACTACACCGAATGACACAATAATAGTGTGGTTATTGACATGTTTTGGGAGGTGGTTTAAGAGGTCCAGATCGTCTCTTACAAGGCTTGGTATATGTTTGAGAATTGGTTTCAGTAGTATGTCTATAAAGTTGCTTAGTCTGTTTCACATTGTGGGCCCGCTACAATTGGTCTTAATTTAAGTTTTGTGGGGTATTGTGTGCTCACGCAGGTTGAGGTGGATTGTTTACAGGCATCGGTAATTATTTTACACTTGTGGATCTTCAGAAGTCCGTAAAGGTTGCTGGTATTGTATTCAAAACGTGTTAAATAATCGCGTTCCTTTTTAGTTAAGTCTTCCTGGTATCGACAAATGAATCTGGTCATCGTTTTTGATTGCTGGTAGTTTTTTTACTCTTTCATAGTAGTTAGTATTTTGTAAGAGGAGAACATAGAAATGTTATATTGTTCAACATCCATAATGACGACAGTACTTCCCTTGTCCGCTTCCTTAACTATAATGTTGCCATTAAATGTAAAGGATGCAATCAAGTTTATATAGGACATGCTAAACTCACACTCAGAAACAGAATGATAATTCATCACCAACAATTACGAGATCCAACCACGAGACAGATACCTCTAAATGCATATCTAGACATATGCGCAAGTAATAAGACACCCAAATTCCAAGTCTTCCCATTTTATCTTTGCGCTGACAATACAACAGAACAAATACGAATATATAAGGAAAATATGTTTATTCAAAAATATAGACCAGCATTAAATATAGTTTAATATACATTATATCAACACCATAACATGCTAATCATCCAAACAGACACATACACACACACACACACACACACACACAACACCTACTTTAGAAAATAAAAACCAGAACTAAATAAACCTTAACATACGTTAATACTCTAACACCTTAACATGCTAACCACACCCCACACACACATAACTCCCTCCCCATTTCTAGTAACGGAATCATTTTCCTACATACACACGCACACAAAAAATATATTTATTCTATCCATCTTAACATAACCACACACACATAACACCTATACACACACACATAACACCCATACATACACACACACAACTCCCTCACCCATTTCTACTAATAGAATCTTTTTCCTACACATACGCACCCACACAAAATATATATATTCTCTCCATATTAACATGCTAACCATACTCCCACACACACATACACACACACAACTCACTCCCCCATTTCGACCAATAGAATCATCTTCCTACACACAAGCACACAAATAAACATACATATTCCTACTTTCTTTATTTCAATAGAAAGTCTGAATTCTGACACCCCAGCACACCAGCCATATTCACTGAACCAAAACAATTCTCCCCATCCCGTTTTTCTTGACCATTATCTTTTGTTTGGCACAAAATTCTCTAAAAGGCAACAAAATAAATTCCCAAATACGGGCGCGAAATTTAATGTGCTTGTTCACGTGACAGTCATAATTTCATTTATAACCAATCAAATTACATTTCAGCACATCAGTCATACTCAGAACAACTCTCTCAATCCCTTTTTTTTTTACCATTATCTTATGTTTGGCACAACATTCTCTAAATGGCTATAAAAAATTTCCAAAATATGGGCGCGAAATGTAATGTACTTGTTCACGTGACAGTCATAATTTCATTTATAACCAATCAAATTACATTTATAAAAAAAAAAAAAAAAAAACCTTCGTGAGCCACTTTTTTTTAAGTAAAATGAAATTCAAACACAAACTGGCACGAAAGCTGATGTGCTTATTCACGTGACTGCATCAACCAACCAAACGTCACTCATATATGAAAAAACAACCTGAGCCACTCCCACCCCCACACACCTTTGTTTGAAGACAAATATAATAAGAACTTTGTAACACGAATTGGCGCAAAATTTATTATACTTAATCACCAACCAACCAACCAAATTACTTCTCTAAAAACCTGGCATTTCGAGCCACTTTTTTCCATATAAAACAAGTAACATTCAAAGACCAACCAGATGTGAGGAAAACCACAAACCCTCCATCTCAATTCTACTTTTGAAAAGCAGAAGTACTGCGAAACCGGTAAAGGAACCAAAAAAATATATATACATTTTTAAAAAGACTCCAGTTGCATTTTCGATTTCATCTTTTTTCCTTATACTTTCACTCGTGTAGGGCACCTCGATTATTTTTCATTTTGTAAAAAAAACCTCACTTTCTAATATATCACCTTGATCACCTTGACCGACCAGTCTGTCGGGCATCCATTTGGCGCCGCTGGTCACAGCACGCCATCCATTCCTCTCTGGATCGTGCTTTCCTCATCCATGTAGTCCCAATCGTATTCCTAAAATCGTAACTCCACCTTCGTGGACGGCAAGGAGAAGAGTATGTCGGAAGATTCGGCCTAGGAGAGCGTCTGGTAACCATGGCGAAGGCGAGACGGCTCTACATCGGAAACAGCCTATTCAGGAAGAAAAAGGAGAAGAGATGGACCTGGGTATCGCCAAATTCTGAGCACCGAAACGAGATCGACTACATCCTGGTTGACAAGCGACGCATACTGCAGGACGTCTCCGTCATAACGCCATTCAACACTGGCAGTGATCATCGTTTGGTGAGGGCGAAGGTCGTCATCGACCGGACGAGGGATAAGAAGGCGCTGCATTTGGCGTTGAAGGGAGAACGCGTCCGGGTCTTCAACGAGGTGCAGCCGCAGGAAGCCATCATGTAGGAAAACCGGCGTCAAGGAGACGGCATAGACGCTGACTACGACTCACTGATAGGGAAACTGAAGGAGTACTTGAGGAAGGCTAAGGGTGTGTGCCCAAGGGAGCGGAAGGGAAGAGTCTCGGAGGAAACTATGAAGTTGCTTGAGAAGAGGAAGAATATGAAGAGGACACCTCAAGATCCCCTCGAATATTCCCTTCTCAGTAGAGTGATACGTCAACAACTGAAGAGAGACTTCGAGGCATACCGGATGGAGAAGCTCCTGAAGGCCGCAGAGGAAAAGAAGAGCCTTAATAAATGCGAGTGGGGCATGGTAATCTACAGATCGGAGGTGACGACCCTGAAGAACACAGCTGGAGTACCGGTCAGCGACAAGAGGTGGAAAAGGTTTGCGAAGAATTCTACACCAAACTCTTCAAGTCTGCCAGGAATGTGCAGCCATTGCCGTCACTCCAACAGGAAGATAATGTGCCACTCATCCTTGTCAGTGAGGTCGAAGAGCCGTCGGCTTGATGAAAAGCGGAAAGGCGCCAGAGAAAGACGGCATAACATCGGAGGTGTTGAAGTCAGGCGGAGAGCAGCTCCGGAAAATCCTCGCCGAGCGATTCACACACTATCTGGAGGGAAGAATACCCTCGCAGTGGAAAGAGTCGCATACCATGCTGCTATACAAGAAGCGCGATAGAGAAGATCTGAAGAACTACCGGCCCATATGCCTGCTGTCTCACGTGTACAAGCTGTTCACGAAGATAATCCTGAACAGGTTATCACGTCATCTGGACGAATAGCAACCGAGAGAGCAAGCCGGCTTCCAGAAGAACTACAGCACGATGGACCACATATTTACTCTGACACAACTGCTTGAGCGAGCGAAAGAGTACAAGATGCCTCTTTGCGTCGCGTTCGTAGACTACGAGAAGGCCTTCGACAGCGTTGAAATCAACGCAGTGCTGGACTTGCTGCAGAGGCAAGGAGTCGAGGCGCAATACGTTCAACTGCTGAGGGAGGCGAGTTCCGGATGCACCACCGACATAGCTCTGCTGTCATCACCCGTACGAGTGCCGGTCGGTCGAGAAGGGAGTGGAGTAAGGTGATACTCCAAAACTTTTCACCGCGTGTCTCGAGCAGATCAACAGAAGCATTGACTGGCAAAGCGAGATACTTACCCACCTCCGTTTCGTTGATGACATCGTACTCATCGCTGAAACCACGGATCAGCTTCAGACCATGCTAACGGAGCTCGACATCAAAAGCTCTGCAGTAGGCCTCAATATGGACCGCATGAAAACGAAGTTCATGCGGTCCAACAACGTACCAACAGGTCGAATGGTGGTTGGCGGTGATGAAATAGAGGTGGAGGAATACGTCTACCTAGGACAAGAAGTGAACATGCGCCGAGACATTGAGAGGGAGATCTCGCGGAGAGTAAGGCTCGGATGGAAGGCATTCAATGGCATAAAGGATGTGCTCAAGGGGAGGTTGGACAAGACCACCCGCGCCAACCTCTTCAATAGCACAGTTTTACCTGCAATGTTATACGGCAGTGAAACTTGGGCTACAATGAAGAGAGAAGAGCAGAGGCTGGTAACGGCACAAAGAGCCATGGAGAGATCAATGCTAGGAATCTCGTTGAGAGAGCACATCAGGAGCGAAGTAATCAGACATAAGTCCGGTGTGAGGGACATCATCACGGAATATATGCGCAGCAAGTTCAGATGAGCTGGACACGTCGCTCGGTTCACCGATAATCGGTGGACCCGCGCAGTTGCTGAGTGGTACCCGCACGAGCGGAAACGACCACTCGGAAAGCCTCTAATATATCTACTATATAAATTGGAAGTGGTCGGACGTTGTATATGTAGGTGTAGTCGATAAACGTCGAAACAGCTTGGTGGAATGCAGCGAAAATTTACAGTTATGCAGAATGTTCCGAGGAGGCGTTGGGTCGACTTTCAAGCTACAAGCTTACATGGTTACGGAGAAAATCGATGAAACAGGAATTTCCCATTCAAATTGAACTGAGAGTAATCTGTGAACGCAGAAGTAAATATTTCGAGAAACGTTGCAAGCGAAGGAAAACAGGAAGACGATATTTTGGTTCGTGAAGACGTTCCCTGGTAATGAAAGGAAAAAAAGCGAGGATAATACGTCGTTATGTGGATCGTAAAGAACAATTTCATGCAAAGACAAGACCAAGGTTATGGTATAAATGGAGTCGTTAGACTAATATTCTATTTAAAATAACAGAATGATTTCCAGCCCCGGAGTTTAAGAATGAATGTAAATAAAATTGAAAACGAAAATGACAGAGGTTATTAAAATAGTAAAAGTAAATAGTGAAGATTTAGGCCAGTACATACGTATGCCCCGACGGACATACACATACATACGCACACACAAATACATACACACCCACACACACATGCACGCACGCACGCGCGTATCTATAAACCTTATGCATTTCTATAGTATTTTCACCAAACTTAAGACATAGGTTACTTATGCAGTCCGGATGGTCATGGACACTTTAATTTTTCCAGATATTGAATATAGGGCCTCCCGGCAGATAACCCCCTTTAACCACTTCCTTGGAGTCGACTAAAGCACTGCAGTGCAATGCAACAAAATGTCATAACTTCTGGAGTTCGCAACCGATTTTCACAAAACTTGACACATGGGCTACGTTTGTCCTACAGATGAATGTGAACACTCAGAATTGGCACATATTGAGTAGGGTACTCCTGGGGGCAGGAACCTCCTTTTGGAAAAAGCCGGTGATTTTGTAAAAGTATAGTTTTCGAAGCAGCACTGAAGTATTGACATAAATGGTATACACAACTGCTATTTAATACCCGAGCAACGCCGGGTACCTCTGCTAGTATATATATATATATATATATATATATATGTGTGTGTGTGTGTGTGTGCTGGGCACACAGGCATTAAGACGTGTTTTTCCTGCCAGCGACATATCAAACATCGATTTTCATCTCAGGATTCCGTTCTCATAACCAACAGCAAATGCATGGAGAACCATGGAAATAATTATTATGATTAAACGATATATGTAACATCAACATCTTATTTTGTTATTTTATATATATATATATAACCCGTAGAGCAAATACTTATATGTATAGATTAAGGTTTAAGCAAAGAATCGCTGCTACACCCTTTTAGGGATCAACTGAAACCATATATATATATATTTGTGTGTGTGTGTGTGAGAGGGTGGGTGGGTGTAAGTATGCACACGTACACACATATATATATATTCACATATATACATATACGTATGGGTTATATCGAACATTAATAATAATGTTCGATTCGTTTGTAAACAAACGGCCCGATTTGAAGATGAGCCGGTGATCGATCGTCACCTGTTTGTTCAACAGCTAAAATTTCTAATTCATAAACGGTAGTTGTATCTACCTTAAGTTCACCCTAAATCTCTCTCAATGGCAGTGCCCCAGCATGACTAGTAACTGACTGAAGCCAGTAAAGGTCCAGAAAAAGAAAATCGATGAAAATTAATTAGAAGGGAAAATAAGAAGAGAAGCCACATATATTCAAATACACTCGAACACACACACACATATAATAGCCTGATCTGCCCTTCTATACACCTTTCCCCTTTTCCCATTAATTTTATTTTTATCTTTCTTCTTTATATTTATGTAATTATCAATGGTTTTTAAGTCAACTCTGTGAGTGAAACATGTATTGAGAATAAACAATTATAAATAATAAAACACATCCACACATCCACACACATATGTGTGTGTGGATGTGTATGATTTGATTATTTATAATTGTTTATTCTCAATACATGTTTATCTATATATATATATATATATATATATATATATATATATATATATATATATATATATATATATAGTGAAAAAGTGAAGAATAACATGGTCGGCTGTACAAAAAGGGTTTTATTTACAGTATATAAATATATATCACAATTGGGCAGAGACAGTCAGCTTTACAGTTGTCGTTGGAAGGAATAGAGCAGTCGTCTCCCCTTGGCTACACTGCGAAACAATTTATATACATGCTCACGGTAAGTATATTTGTATACCTATGTAAGTGTGTGATTACACAATGACACGTGTGTTTTTATACCCCTACCACAAGATTGTCAACTATTTTGAAAACCTTGTAAAAATGATAGTCAATGTGGGGAAGACTTTGCAAAAGAGCATGTGTGTTTTATCCTCAGTTGTATAAATAACATTACAAATTGTTTATAATCCTTAAAACTTATAGAATGAAAATATAAACACATCTAATTGTTTCTACTTTAGGCACAAGGCCAGTAATACGCAGTGCATTACTGGTACTTTATTTTATCGACCCCGTAAGGATGAAAGGCAAAGTCAACCTCGGCGGGAAAATATAAACACATATAATAAATACAATTAAGTATCTTTATTATACAAAGCATATAAATAATTTTACAGTAGAATAGCATAACCAATATGTTTTAAATATATACATAAATTACATTACAAATGCTTAGATAACATTATGAATTGCTCACGATTTTTTCAGAAGGATATATTCTATTAATGTTACAATATTAAAGAAAATGAAAAGGAAGGGGTGAACAACCGAGCAAACATCAGAGCAAAAGACAGCAGCGAGGTAACCGGGCAACCTCTAATGATTAAGTATTGCTATGAACCTCGTAAATATAATGCACAAAAATATTTATAGTCTTTAGTTACTTTTGAGTAAGTTTATATATTGTCGTATTTATTATTTTTATAAAACACACATAGCTGTTTGTGATTTTTAAACCTTAAATTACATAACACGCGAACGAGCTTATGTTCATAAACTATTTCGGACACTTATATTTAAACAATTACTTCCGCCACAACCCTGGGATTCGAAGTGTTACAATTTACCTCCTTTCACTGACACATGTTTCATTTTCCCTTCGCTGACTTTGTGCTAATTGCTTGATCTGATCAATTTCTATATCAGTTAGTACCCTTTTCGGCGATATCCAATTTTAGCGGCCTAAATGCCGTTTACTTGCTGTAGTTGCTGCTTACTTCAATGTATGAGGCTATTCCAACAAATTTACATTCCCCCTTTTTTAGCCGTTAAAAGAAATATAGAATTATTTATTGTTTTTTTTTTGCGATTTATTTGCCACTGGGGCATAGATTTCTTTATTTGCCCCTTTTTTATTTTTTATTTTTTTTTTTTTGCGATTTATTAGCCTTTTGGGGTCACACACACCCCCGTAGAAAGTGTGCGACCTTTCTGCCAGGGAGCACAGAGAGAAGGGGGTGCTCCCTTCTTCTCTTACCTGTACAAGCCGATATAGAGAGATGACCCACTTACACGGGCCATTATTGCTACTTCCACCCATCTTTCATGGAATTGGCTGGGACTGAGTGCCTTTTTCTCCACCTTGATCCTTCTTTCGAAGTGGTATCGGAAGAAGAGGACCATTTGTTGGCCGGCGACATATCCCCACAGTTTCCTCGTTGCAAACGCATCTGGGACATTTCTTTTCCAAGGGGTTTCCGTCCCGGAATCCGTGTCTGTAGAGCCTTTCCCGAACGGGCAGGGCCCCTCGGTATAATAGTAAGTATTAGTGGTTGTAATAAAAATGCAATCAAAATGTAATAAATACCTTCACTGATTTCTTTCCTTATATTATCAACAGAAGTTGGTATGTCACCCAAAGTTCGCTTTGTATGTTCCCGAATAGCAGTGAATTTTGATAAAACTGTTTCTAATTCCTTCTCCACAGTAAGACAAATATCCATGTGTAGTTGAAGAGGATAAGTATGAAAGAATAGTCATTTAAATTTACAGATGGACAGATGTGGTGTTTGGCAGGGTTTGAGATATATAGAAAAATAATTATTTACAGAAAAAGAAAATAATAATACAGAAGATTTATATCTTTTTGGACTACACATGGATATTTGTCTTACTGTGGAGAAGGAATTAGAAACAGTTTTATCAAAATTCACTGCTATTCGGGAACATACAAAGCGAACTTTGGGTGACATACCAACTTCTGTTGATAATATAAGGAAAGAAATCAGTGAAGGTATTTATTACATTTTGATTGCATTTTTATTACAACCACTAATACTTACTATTATACCGAGGGGCCCTGCCCGTTCGGGAAAGGCTCTACAGACACGGATTCCGGGACGGAAACCCCTTGGAAAAGAAATGTCCCAGATGCGTTTGCAACGAGGAAGCTGTAGGGATATGTCGCCGGCCAACAAATGGTCCTCTTCTTCCGATTCCACTTCAAAAGAAGGATCAAGGTGGAGAAAAAGGCACTCAGTCCCAGCCAATTCCATGAAAGATTGGTGAAAGTAACAATAATGGCCCGTGTAAGTGGGCCATCTCTCTATATCGGCTTGTACAGATAAGAGAAGAAGGGAGCACCCCCCTCTCTCTGTGCTCCCTGGCAGAAAGGTCGCACACTTTCTACGAGGGTGTGTGTGACCCCAAAAGGCTAATAAATCGCAAAAAAGGGACAAATAAAGAAATCTATGCCCCAGTGGCAAATAAATCGCAAAAAAAAAAACAATAAATAAATCTATATTTCTTTTAACGGCTAAAAAAAGGGGAATGTAAATTTGTTGGAATAGCCTCATACATTGAAGTAAGCAGCAACTACAGCAAGTAAGCGGCATTTAGACCGCTAAAATTGGATATCGCCCCCTTTTCTTAACAATATTATTATTATTATTATAAACTCTACAGGCACGGAAGTGCTGTCAGACGGACCTGTCCAAGATGCGCACAGAACGACGAAACCGTTCTGCACGCACTTGTCCAATGTCCGTGCATTACTGACTTGTGGAGTTATGTCGAACAGCTACTGTCGTGTGTGGAACGAATCCGACTATCGGACGAGTCCATAGTGAAGATCGAGCCGCCACCTTCCTTAGGTCAGGAAGAGCAGGACATTTTCCTCTGTCTGGTGGCAGTTGCGAAAGAGATTATATGGTGGACCAGGTTGAAAGGACTAAAGACAGACACTTTCTCTTCGGCCAATCCCTCATCAACTTCTTCAAGTTTCACCTGGAAAGGAGGGTGAGGGTGGAGAGAGAAGTGCTGCCCCCCAGTACATTTGCTAAAAGGTGGGTGAATGTGGCGAGAATGGCTCGTGTGAATGGGCCTACTCTGACCATGCGCCTATAGGCTGGCTAACTTGAGGAGAGGGGTGCTCTCCTGGGTGCCCTAGAAGCGCAGGGTGGTTCAGGATTGGTGGGGTACCCGAATCACCCCAGGGTCGTCCACCCCCTATCGGGGAATTTATTTTGTTATATTTATGCATAGTTTATTTTATATTTTTATATTTTCATTGTTAAATTAGTCTTGCCATTGTGCACTTTTACTCGACCTTATTGTAAACCCCCACTGTCCCTGTCTTTGTATTGTCCCCTACATGTCGGCCCTTGTGGCTAATAAATGAAATCATTATTATTATTATTATTATTATTATTATTATTATTATTATTATATTTTTGCAGATCGTGCTCAAATAATGCAAAGTTACGAAATCTTTTACATATTCATGGGAAATTCCATTGACAGGATCATTTTAAGTGTCCTCGGAATTTTCCTGAGCTTGTATGCAATATATATCGAGATACGGAGAGAAAATGACCCATCATTCAAGGCATTGTGCGATTTTAACGACATAGCAAGTTGTTCGAGGGTGTTGACTTCTAAGTGAGTAAATTCTACGGTATATTTTGTGTACAATTCAAAGTAAACGTATGTATATAGATATACATATGTATGCATGTATGTTTATGTATATGTCTTTCCAAATTATACTGGGTTTGTTGTCGAGACCGGGTTATTTTTTTATTTTCAAGTGTTTTGATCACCTGGTTGATCTCACTCAAGGTGAAAAGTCCAGTGGAGATGTCGAGTTCAGGTGATCGTCTTGGGAGATCGTCTTCTACAAGGGATGGTTCGCCCAGTAGGTCCTTGAAGTGGTCAGTCCAGCTTTTTTTTCTAGCTTCTTCAGAACCTCCTTTGATGATGGATGAAGGCTTCTCTTTTCTGCCAGTTATTTCGTTGATTAAAGCTCATACAGCTGTGTGCTGTTTGTTTACATGAAAGGTCTTAAGTTTGTTTATTTTTCCTTCTACATACTCTGCAAGAGCAGTTGTGTATGCCTCATCAAAGTCTTTTTTTGCATTGGGTCATTTCACTTTTCAGTAAACCAGTTGGATTTCTGTCCTATTATCAATCTGCAACGACACCTTAAGCAACAAAATTCCTCCAAGCTGGCTAAAAGCAGGCATAGTTCCTGTCCCCCAAAAAGCTGACCTCTCACCCAAACTACTGGGGAATATCACTTATGCCCATTGCTGCCAAGATCTACAACAAGCTAATCCTCAACTGTCTAGTTCCGTATATTGATCCAATCCTTCGTATCAACCAAAACGGTTTTAGGCGTGGTAGATCTACACTTGCACAGATTTTCACCTTGGGAAGAGTAGTGGAAGAGATGAGAAACTCCAACAGACAAATGGCGTTAGTTTTTGTTGACTTTAGAAAAGCTTTTGACAGCATAAACATTCTGTTTGAAATTCTACCCTTGTATGGCATACCGGCAAGACTTGTGGAAGCAATTAAGACTCTGTATCTCAACACAAGTGCCACTATCATCACCCCTGATGGCCCAACAGAGTCTATGACATCTCAACAGTAGTGCTGCAGGGTGACACTCTTGCCCTATTATTCTTTCATTGCATGAGCTCTAGGCATCCCTCTAAACATATCACTGACCTTGACTTTTTGAATGACATTGCACTTCTTGCAGATTACCTAGAAAATGCGCAACAAATTTTGACATCTCTCCAGGAAGCAGCTGCCTTCATTGGCCTTCATCTCAATGAGGGTAAAACAGAATACATATCAAACTGTACAGGCAACAGCATCAAAGCAATCTCTCTGAATGCTCTGAATGCTCCGAAATCATTAGACGTGTCCGTCGAACTTGCGGGTCCAGAATCAGACAGATCCACACAATGATCGCGTCTCGAGCTGTTCCCCGGGGAAACAATTGTAACACACAATAAATTGAGTTCAGATGCATCACTGATTTTTTCCTTTTCTATTCTATATATGTATGTATGTAGAATGGAAAACGAAAAGTCAGTGATGCATCAGAACTCAATTTATTGTGTTACAATTGTTTCCCTGGCGAACAGCTCTAGGTGCGATCCATGTGTGGATCTACCTGACTCTACTCTGGCAGGTTCCTCAGACACGTCTATTGATTTTGGATCATATCCTCTTTCTCCATTAGACATATATATATATATATATATATATATGTATATGTGTATATATAAATGTATATGTGTATATATAAATGTATATGTATATGTATATGTGTATATATAAATGTGTATATATATATGTATATATATATATACATATATATGTATGTCATCATCGTCATCATCATTTTACATCCACTTTTCCCTGCTTGCAAGGGTGGGATGGATCCTATTCAGCACAACATCTCTCCACTTGTCACGGTCCTTCGTCCTCTCCTCTGTGAGCTTCAGCGATCTGAGGTCAGCTCTCCCCATGTTTTTCGTGGTCTACCTCTACTGCGTCTTCCTTCTACTGGGATTTCTTAGCACTTCTTTATCCAGCGGTCATCCTCCATGCGTATCACATGTCCATGCCATCTCAGTCTTCTCTCCTGCACGCCACAACTTATCCCTCTTATACCCAGTTTCTCTCTCAACTCATCTATGCTTGGTCACTCACGCACATTGACATTGCACATCCAACGGAGCATGCTTGCTTCATTTCTCTCCAGCCGTCGCATATCCTCTGTAGTTGCTGCCCATGTCTCACTACCATGCAGCATCGCGCATATCAAACAGGCATCCTTTCGTATGCAGGGAGAAACCCTTCTTTGTCAACAAAGCCTTCTCTAGGTGAACAAAAGCTAAGTATAGTGGCTTATTCTTCTCTAAGAACCTCTCTTGTAATTGTTTCACCAAGAAGAGGGCATCTGTTGTACTTTTATCAGGCAGAAAACCAAACTGCATCTCATTTGGTTTGACCCTTTCTCTAATCAGTTGCGCTAATATTCTCTCTGCCACTTTCATAACCTGATCCCTATAATTGCTCCTCTCCAGAGCATCCCCTTTACCTTTGTAGCAATTTATGAGAATACTGCTGCACCAGTCTTTGGGTATGACACCGCCATATATATGTAACCAGTTTAGTGCCTACTTCTCCTGATGCCTTCAGTATCTCAGCAACTATTCCCGATGGTCCAGCGGCCTTACCATTTGTCATTTCCTTAATTCGTCAATCTCAATAGCTGGTCTCTCTGTCAGGTCTACTGGGGTAATTTCTCTCTGTCCCATTCGTTCTCCACATTCATCAGTCTCTCATAATGACATTTCCAGACCTCCTTTTTTTGATCATTCATGACACTAAGTACACCAGCATCATTTCAGACAGACTTATCTTGAAAAACATCCTGATTTGCACTGACACACTGCCTTGCAATGCGGAACACCGCACGTCTCTGATCTTCCCGTCGCAAAACATTAGCAAACCTCCTACTCTCAGCCTCCCTGTATGCTAAATACACCTGATGTCTAACTTCTCTCTTGGCGGCTGTATATCCTTCTCTACTCCCACCATTTTTCCAAGCGTTCCTTGCTAGTCTTTCATCTCTAATGGCCCTATCTACCATGCTGTTCCACAACCAGGTCACTCTCTGATTGGTTGGAGCTCTGCTCCAGCCACAAGTTTCTTCAGTAGCCTGCAGTAAGTTGTCACATAAGAAATTCCAATTATCATCTATGTCATACGACTCTAAATCATTTTCCTTTTCGTCATACACATCCTGAAGGGCTTTCCTAAATTTATATTTTAGTGAAAGGTCTTTTTGCTTCCAGACCTTTCTGTATGTGTCATTCTGTCTCTTGCTTACTGAGATGTCACTAACGACTAACCTCTGCTGTGGGGTACATTCTTCCCTGGGGTATGCCTTAGTATTTGACACCATCTGTCTCTCACTGCCTAACTAGTAAGAAGTTATTCTGGCTTATATGCTCGCCTGATTTGTAGGTTATTAGGTGGTTGGTAGGTTTCTTGAAGTTAGTGTTGCAAATGGTTAGTGTGCTTGCATCACAAAATTAAAGAAGCCTCACTCCTTCTTTGTTTCTTGAGCCATAACCGTGCCCACCATGTACCCCAGTGTATCCATCCTGGAGCTGTCCAACATGACCATTGAAATCTCCTGTTAGCATAACAATGTCTCCGTCTTCTGTCATTGTGGCTGTTTGTAAAAGTTGCTCGTAAAAGCAATCTTACACTTCTTTACCTAGGTCTGCCTGGGGAGTATAGGCAGAGATGATTGTCAGCAGTCTATTGCCTACAACTAATCTAAGCTTAATTATTCTATTATTAACTCTAACTCCCTCTATTGTCTTATTGATCCATCTCTCAGCCAGTAAAATGCCTACCCCACCTAACCCATCATCATTATCCACCCAGAAAAGCTTATAACTAAGATGTTTGCCTGCGATTAGTCTTGCAGAGGCACCTCTCCATCTCACTTCTTGCACGCAGCATGCATCCACATGCCTTCTCTCCAACATCTCCACTATCTCACCAGATCTACCTGTTAGAGTGCCAACATCTATCTCTCTCTAGTGTGTTACCTTTTCAACATATTGTAATTTAAAGAGCTCAGGATTCCTTTTCCTTTGAGCACATTATTGACAGGGAATAGCGAGAGTCTATGGCTCCGTTAATTTATCGTGATATATATATATCATTCCCATGACTTTCGAAACATTTTTTCACGCTCAGAGTTGCTGAAGCATGGAACAAACTACCTGCATCAGTTGTTAGCTGTTGAGTCACTGCATCCTTTAAAACCTCCATGCTTCCCGAGATTCGCCAAAACTTCACCTAATGTTCCCCCTCCATACACATACACACATGTATATCATGACTCATACACTATTCACTTCCCTGACATTTGTATATTATTCTATGTACTATACATGAGCCTTTGACAAGTTGTAGTGCACCTGAGCACTGTACACAATAATTTCATTATTATTATTTATATATATATATATGTTCTCTGCCCCAAATGCAAACAATGGGTACACAAGAGATGTAGCGGGATCTCAGGAAGCTTAACTAAGAATGTAGGCTTCACATGCAGCAGCTGTACTGGGACAGCAAGCAGCAAACAGCCACAGGAAACAAGTACCACCAATCTCTGGGAGGGCTCTGTAGAAACAGTAGACAGCTTCTGCTACCTAGGTGACCGAATTAGCAGCGGAGGTGGGTGTTTAGAAAGTACAATAACTAGGGTAAGAACGGGATGGAAGAAGTTTAGGGAACTACTACCACTGCTAGCTGCAAAAGGCTTCTCCCTCAGAATGAAAGGCAGACTGTATGATGCGTGTATCCGAACAGCGATGTTGCATGGTAGTGAGATCTGGGCACTGAAGGTGGAAGACTTACGTAGATTAGAGAGAAAGGAAGCCTGCATGCTCCGATGGATGTGTAACAGTAATATACGTGAATGACAAAGCATAAATGAATTGAGAGAGAGACTGAACATAAGAGGAATCAAATGCTGTGTAC
>OZ024744.1:50024326-50034326 GCA_964016885.1 Eledone cirrhosa | reverse complement strand
CAAATTAGGCTGCTCAGCCGTTAATTTTCATGAGGAAAGTATATACTTTCGAACATTCAACTATCTGGCAGAAGGGTACACGGTGCTGATGATAGCTAACAAGCTTAAAACTAGTACATCGTTCCTGTGTCAGTGTTGAACAAAAAGGTGACGTGGTTGCCTTAACACCGTACGGCATAAAATTCAGGCTGTTCAGTTTGTTTACAAACGAACAAAGCGGAGTTATAATAAGCGTCCGCTAAACTAATACGTGCATGTATGTATGTGTACCTGTATGTATATATATATATATATATATATATATATATATATATATATATATATACGCATGCTACTGTACGTCTGTATACATATATGTATGTACGTATACACACATACTTACATTTGAATATATATATTTATATATATATATATGAATATATATATATATATAAGAATATATATATATATATATATATGAATATATATATATATATATATGAATATATATATATATGAATATATATATATATGAATATATATATATATGAATATATGTATATATGAATATATATATATATAAATATATATATCTATGAATATGAATATATATATATATGAATATATGTATATATGAATATATATATATATAAATATATATATATATATATGAATATGAATATATATATATATAAATATATATATATATATATGAATATGAATATATATATATATAAATATATATATATATATGAATATATATATATATATATAAATATATATATATATATGAATATATATATATATATATATAAATATATATATATATCTGAATCTATATATATATAAATATATATATATATGAATATATAAATATATATATATATATGAATATATATATATATATATATAAATATATATATATATATATGAATATATATATATATATATGTAAATATATATATATATATGAATATATATATATATATGAATATGTATATATATATATATATATTAGAAAGTGAGTTTTTTTTTACAAAATGAAAAATAACCGAGGTGTCCTACACGAGTGAAAGTATAAAGAAAAAGAGATGAAATCGAAAATGCAACTGAAGTCTTATTTTTTTTAAAAATATATATATTTATTTGGTTCCTTTACCGGTTTCGCAGTTCTTCTGCTTTTCAAAAGGTGAGTTGAGATGGAGGGTCTGTGGTTTTTCTCACAGACCCTCCATCTCAACTCACCTTTTGAAAAGCAGAAGAACTGCGAAACCGGTAAAGGAACCAAATAAATATATATATTTAAAAAAAAAAAAAAATAAACTTCAGTTGCATTTTCGATTTCATCTCTTTTTCTTTATATATATCATCATCATCATCATCAACGTTTAACGTCCGTGTTCCACGCTTGCATGGGTTTGGACGGGGGTTTTCCCACTTGAGGCAAGAGTGATTGTCTTGCTCGCATAGGACTGTCTGGCAGGTTTTCTACAGTTGGATGCCCTTCCTAACACCAACCACATTTACAGTGTGGGTCTGGGAGGTTTTTACCGTGTTGCCTACACGGCCACATTACAGCGTGGACTGTGTGTTTTTTTGTCGTGACACCTACACGATCTCATTTGTTTCGGCCTGGATGGTGTGGCACCAACATAACTTTACATAGAAGGGGGCGGTGTGGATGGGGTGGGGGTGGTGGGACGGGGGGTGTATTTTGTTAGAGATGCCTACTGACTGTAGTAAGTTTTACTTTGTATTTAGGTAAGGCGGGTCTTCTCTATTTCTGAGTACCGCCAAAGGTCTCGGTCCAGTGGCATTGTCTTGGTGAGGTGTAAGTGTGTGAGGTCGGAGTTTATCAGCTCGTCCCAGGTTTTTCTGGGTCTGCCTATTCCGTGGCTACCGTCTATCTTTATTGCCCTGCAATTTGTTATACAGCTATCGTCCTTCATGCACATCACGTGACCATACCAACGTAGCCTTCTCTCTAGTAAACAACATCTGATCCCTCTTATTTCTAATTTTTTCCTTAGTTCGTTTATGCTTTGTCGTTCACGTATATTACTATTACACATCCAGCGGAGCATGCAAGCTTTGTTTCTCTCTAGTCTGCGTATATCCTCTGCACACAATGCCCAGGTCTCACTGCCATGCAACATTGCTGTTCGTGTGCAGGCATCGTACAGCCTGCCTTTCATTTTTAGGGAGAACCCTTTAGCGGCTAATAGTGGTATAAGCTCTCTGAACTTTTTCCACCCAGGTAACGGAAGCTCTCCACTATTTCTATAGAACCCTCTGCGCAGTTGAAAGAGCTAGTATTTTGTGGGCACTTGCTGCTACTTATTGCCCCAGAACACCGGCCACATGTAAAATCTATGTTCTTAGTTAGCTTACCTGTGATCCCACTACATCTTTTATGCACCCAAACTTTGCATTTGGGACACAAAATGGAATTTCTACCTACGTCTTTCCTACACTCTGTGCATGGCCACTTCCCGGAGGGGACCGCCGCCTTATCTTCTTTCTTACAAACTAGAACTTTAGTCTTAGCCAGGTTAATTTTAAGGCCTTTTGATTCTAGGCCGTGCTTCCATGTTTGGAATTTCTTCTCTAGCTCGGCCATTGATTCAGCTATGAGCGTTAGATAATCTGCGTATAGGAGTTCCCATGGGCAGCCGGTCTTGAACTCCCCTGTTATAGCCCTGGAGGGCAATAATAAATAGTAGGGGGCTAAGAACAGAGCCCTGATGAACACCAACTTTTACACTAAACTCTTCACTATATTCGTTGTTAATTCTAACCTTGCTGACTGTTTCTTTATACATGGCTTGTATAGCTCTCACAAGCCATTCATCAACACCTAGTTTTCTAAGAGCCCACCAGATAATGGAACGGGGGACTCTGTCGAAGGCCTTCTCCAAGTCGACTATATATATATGAATATATATATATGAATATATATTATATATATATATATATATATATATATATATATATATGAATATATATATATATATATATGAATATATATATATATATATATATGAATATATATATATATATATATATGAATATATATATATATATATATATGAATATATATATATATATATATATGAATATATATATATATATATATGAATTATATATATATATATGAATATATATATATATATATATGAATATATATATATATATATATATGAATATATATATATATGAATATATATATATGAATATATATATATATATGAATATATATATATATATATGAATATATATATATATATATATATATATATATATATATATATATATATATATATGAATATATATATAAAAACAAATAACGAAACGAAATTAAACTTCGTTTCGTTTGTAACTCACTTTTGTATGACTGACGCTTAAACAATTAAGTTAAAGATGTACATCCATATATGTATACTGAAATACTAGTATGTATATGAATACACACACGTATACATATGTAGATGTACCAAGTTTTTTTCACTGGTCACTTTACTGTGAGTGGCCAGCTATTCTGTATGTAAACACACAGACAAACCGGTTTTTAGAGTCATACTGGTTTTTGAGGAAACACGTTTGTCTGTGTGTTTACATACAGAATAGCTGGCCACTCACAGTAAAGTGACCAGTGAAAAAAACTTGGTACATCTACATATGTATACGTGTGTGTATTCATATACATACTAGTATTTCAGTATACATATATGGATGTACATCTTTAACTTAATTGTTTAAGCGTCAGTCATACAAAAGTGAGTTACAAACGAAACGAAGTAGTTTAATTTCGTTTCGTTATTTGTTTTTATCGTCTCCGTTGAACCGGTACTTACTCACACTCTATGCAAATTAGTCTGCCCACTACTAATTTTCATAGAAAAAGCATATAACGATATGTGCTTTTACGATTCTCTAGAGAGGCCGGAAGATAGGTAAATATTGCTGATGAGTTGTAACAACAACGAAACTAGTTCAATATTCCTTGTCTGGCTTTCTGGAGAATAGAGGAAAGGTGTTTCCCTCAAAAACCAGTATGACTCTAAAAACCGGTTTGTCTGTGTGTTTACATACAGAATAGCTGGCCACTCACAGTAAAGTGACCAGTGAAAAAAACTTGGTACATCTACATATGTATACATGTGTGTATTCATATACATACTAGTATTTCAGTATACATATATGGATGTACATCTTTACATAATATATATATATATATATATATATATATATATATATATATATATATATATATATATATATATATATATATATATATATGAATATATATATATATATGAATATATATATATATATATATATATATATATATATATATATATGAATATATATATATATATGAATATATATATATATATATATATATATATATATATATATATGAATATATATATATATATGAATATATATATATATATGAATATATATATATATATGAATATATATATATATATATATGAATATATATATATATATATGAATATATATATATATATATATGAATATATATATATATATGAATATATATATATATGAATATATATATATATATATGAATATATAATATATATATATATGAATATATATATATATATGAATATATATATATATATATATATGAATATATATATATATATGAATATATATATATATATGAATATATATATATATATGAATATATATATATATATGAATATATATATATATATATGAATATATATATATATATGAATATATATATATATATATGAATATATATATATATGAATATATATATATATATGAATATATATATATATATATATATATATATATATATATATGAATATATATATATATATATGAATATATATATATATATATGAATATATATATATATATATGAATATATATATATATATGAATATATATATATATATATATGAATATATATATATATATATATATGAATATATATATATATATATATATGAATATATATATATATATATATATATATTATATATATATATATATATATATATATATATATTAGAAAGATCGAGTATCGAAAAATCGGCGCACGAGTTCACGATAAACAAAATTCGAAATGAGCGGCAAGAGGCTAGGGCTCAATAATTCAGATGAATCAGAGCTACAACTATCGTTAAAATACCGTCACATATAGAACAAGTCTACAATCAACCATACGATAAAAAATCGATAATAGAAGATTCGGGACAAACAGATAAAAAATATCAATAAAACAATACATCAATAATTTAAATGAATGTAAAATCATACCCGGACCCACTAGAAAGGTGTTAAATCTAGCTTCTTGGGTTTCTGTAAATCCTTAGACTGTACTCTATCAGCTCACATATAAATATAAAAGCCTACTAGAGCAAGAGGAACGGAGTTTACTTTCTCAACGAGCTTTTTATGAATATATATATATATATATATGAATATATATATATATATATATATATATATATATATATATATATATATATATATATATATATATATATGAATATATATATATATATATATATATGAATATATATATATATATATATATATGTATATATATATATATATGAATATAAAAAATTAGAAATAAGAGGGATCAGATGTTGTTTACTCGAGAGAAGGCTACGTTGGTATGGACACGTGATGCGCATGAAAGTCGATAGCTGTATAACAAAGTGCAGGGCAATAAAGATAGTCGGTAGTCACGGAATAGGCAGACCTAGAAAAACCTGGGACGAGCTGATAAACTCCGACCTCACACACTTACACCTCACCAAGACAATGTCACTGGACCGAGACCTTTGGCGGTACTCAGTAATAGAGAAGACCCGCCTTACCTAAATACATAGTAAAACCTACTACAGCCATCTCTAACAAAATACCCCCCCCCCCCGTCCCACCACCCCCACCCCATCCACGCCACCCCGTTCTATGTAAAGTTGTGTTGGTGCCACACCATCCAGGCCGAAACAAATGAGATCGTGTAGGTGTCACGACAAAAAACACACAGTCCACGCTGTAATGTGGCCGTGTAGGCAACACGGTAAAAACCTCCCAGACCCACACTGTAAATGTGGTTGGTGTTAGGAAGGGCATCCAACTGTAGAAAACCCGCCAGACAGTCCTATGTGAGCAAGACAATCACTCTTGCCTCAAGTGGGACTACCCCCGTCCAAACCCATGCAAGCGTGGAACACGGACGTTAAACGTTGATGATGATGATGATGATGATGATATATATGAATATATATATATATGAATATATATATATATATATATATATGAATATATATATATATATGAATATATATATATATATGAATATATATATATATATATATATATATATATATATATATATATATATATAAATATATTAAATAAATGGAAACTATATTTATAAAACCATATTTATTTCGTTATATATATTTCAGAGATATCATATTAACAATATGTTATGCCATCTTCAGACAAAATACAATATAAATAGTCTTATAAATAAATAGATACGACATACCTTTCAATCACCTTGCATTTGGGAGGTTGATTTGGTAGTAAAAAATGTGGACAGTTGTAAAAAGAAAGAGATAAAGAGAGAAAGAAAGAGAAACAAAGAAAAAGAAGAAATGCATGTGACTAAATAAAGGGATATAGAAAGATAGATAAAGAGAAGAACTTCATGTAAAGAAACAGAGAGAAATATATATAGAGAGAGGAAAAAAGAAAGAGATAGATAGAGATAGATAGAGAAATTAGGAAGTTGAGTATCGGTTGATACATTTATTTATTTATTTATTTATTTATTTAGCTCTAGTATTAATGTAAAGAGAGATGTATGTAGTTAAGAGAGAAAATAGCCGTTATATAGAGAGAAAAAAGAGAGAATGAAAAAGAGAAAATGAAACAACCAGACATAAACGATGCAGAATTTAAAACCGCTATGTTTTATCCGTAGAAAATATTAGTTCGTATAAAACAGGCATTATAATGTAAGTACCAGTATTCATGAATGAGACATGTATCTATAATGTGTGAAAAGTAATGATCTTATGTCTAGTTTTTAAAAATTCATATGTTTATATCATAATTATAAACAAACTCCCAATTCACACGAAAACATTCTCATTGTGCTATAAAAATTCAAGTATACATATATGTGTGTATATATACACATATATATATAGAGTCTATATTAATTTTAACAATACTATTCTTGTCTTTATTCTACCTGATTGTCGATCAAGCAGAAATAGAGAACAGATTTCAATATATTAATAAAAATAAAAATAAAAATAAAAATAAAAATATCAGAGACAAGAAAATAAATAAATAAATAAACAGAAAACTAAAACATTTAATATTAAAAATAAAAAATATTACAAAATATTAAAAAATATTAAAAAATAATACAAATAAAACACAGAGATCAGCCTTTCAAAGTTAATTGACAATATATTGCCAAGATCATCATAAGCATCAGAGTCGAAACAGATAAAACAAAAATTGTTTACCAAATCCTGTCTAGCAGAAATCATTCCAAAAGTTTAGGATACCCATTTGGTCTACATATGTTCTTATATATAATATAGAAGTTTATCTAGTTTAAAATTTAATTCGATATATTTTAGCATCAGCTTTTAGGGTAGTTTAATTATTCATGAAGAATGTTTTAATAAAAAGAATGTTTTAATAAAAAGAAGAAATCGAAAGATTTATCGGCTAGTTTCATAAATAATTACAAATCAAATCAAAACAAACATAATTACATTTTAAATTTAAATTTATATTTAAACGTTGAGTTCAATCTATGTCTGCAGCAACTGAATAAATTTGTCCGTAGATTAAGGGAATTTTTAGATTTTAGTATAAAGAATATCTCCTCCGCACATAGGTCACATGTCTCAGAGGATGAATTAAAAGGAATCCCCCTTGAAGCTATATTCCAAGTCGTCGAATATCTAACGTTATCATGCCTAAGTTGCCAGAGTACGCCTGATAGTGCTGTTGAAGATTTTTTGGATGGATCTGTGAAAGAATTCTTGTGGTTGCTATAGCGAAGTTTAAATTTCGTCGATGTAGAACCAACGTAGTTAAAAGAATTAACGTCCGTTTTAACATTACAGTTGTATATTATATTTTTAACTAAGCAGTTGTTATTTAACGGACATCTAGAATCTCATCTAATAAAAAGATTTTCGACGAAAAAGCCCATTATTACAATGAAGCGTTAGCTAGAGCAGGATATAGTGATAAAATTATGTACATAGATAATGATAAACAAATTAAACAAAATAACAACTATTTTAATTATGGCCACAACCTTAACAACTATAATAGAAAGCATTACAATAATTCCAAAAGCCATAAAAGAAATAGAACTAGGAATATAATATGGTTTGCCCCCCCCCCCCCTTTCTCACTAAACATTAAAACCCACATTGCTAAACTATTTTTTAAAGCTCTCGATAATCGCTTCCCTAGAACACATAGGTATCACTCAATTTTCAATAGACATACTATAAAACTAACCTACTCATCCACCAAAAATTTAGCGCAAAATATTAATAGAATAAATAACAGGAACTTAAAACCTAGCGATAATAGCATAAATAATATCCAAGTTAACAAATGTAACTGTAGAGATAGATCTAAATGTCCGTTAAATAACAACTGCTTAGTTAAAAATATAATATACAACTGTAATGTTAAAACTCAACCCCGATGGCAGAAATAACCTAAATAGCAGTGGAGAACCGACCAGGAGGTGTAACTGCCCGGATAGATCTATTTGCCCACTCGACAATAGATGCAGAGACCGTAATGTGATCTACCAGTGCAACGTGAGGACGGATACCTCCAACAAAGCCTATATAGGACTTACTGCATGTGACTTCAAGACCCGGCTATACCAACATAGACATACCTTCCGAAACCCGGCCCGGCGTCACGCCACTACACTTTCGGGCCACATATGGGACCTCAAGGACAACAACATCACCTATGATCTCACTTGGAGATTACTGTCCAGAGCCAATTCTTACACGGGAGGACGCCGTCCGTGCAATTTATGCTCGGAGGAAACTTTACAAATGCTGTTTTTCGACGGACCAACTCCTAAACAAGAAAGATGAACTGGTCACTGCATGTAACATAGATTGCGTAGGACTTACCTCGCCCTCAAACCCCATAATGACCCGGGGGGGGGGTAGACTAGGGCTATAACACCCCACTTGCCGATTTTGCAATGGGTAACCCCTGCTTGCCAAGGAAGACGTAAGATCTTCTTTGTATTCTTTTATCGCTTCCTTTATTTCCTTCCCCCCTCTCTCCTTAGTCCTTCTACCCCAGCTCTTCTCCTTTGTCGGCGTCTTTTCTCGCCCACCCGAGGCTGCCCTTTGGCCCCATGTAGCCTTAGTACCCCACCACCCCCTCCCCTAGTCTATGATAGATTTGGCGGACTCCGCCCTTTATAGCAGTTGGCTTAGACCCCGGATACTTGCCCCCTTTTTCCGACCGCTCCCACTATTCTCTGTGCCCTCTATATTTCTTAGTGGCACCTATGCCTTATTTTTTCGTTTCAGTATTTCTTGCTTCGCTTTTCTTCTGGGCGGGGTGGATTCTGAATTTATTTCTCCGTATTCTACCTTTATTTCGTACGAACTTTCATGTAGCTTGTTTTAGATCTTTTAGAGTTAGCATTAGTATATATTTTTCTCGGGACTCAGAATTATTATCTCGTATTAGTTCACTTTGCTGCACTGGGTGATTGCTGGCATTGTGCCCGAGATGGAAACCTTTATTGTTTATTTCGTGGTAGTCTCTTTAGTATTTTGGCCCCTTTTGTTGACCCGTCACCGTATCATTTACGTACCTATACCTCTTAAAAGGGTCCTCGCCTAATCCGTCCCACCTAGTTCTTTTACTTATTTCGTTATTTCTTTATTTCTTTCTTTACTTCTTTCTTTCT
>OZ024744.1:50005069-50024126 GCA_964016885.1 Eledone cirrhosa | reverse complement strand
GCAATAACAGTAATATCAACAACAACAACTACGACAGATACAGCAATAACAGTAATATCAACAACAACAACGACAGATACAGCAATAACAGTAATATCAACAACAACAACGACAGATACAGCAATAACAGTAATATCAACAACAACAACGACAGATACAGCAATAACAGTAATATCAACAACAACAACTACGACAGATACAGCAATAACAGTAATATCAACAACAACAACGACAGATACAGCAATAACAGTAATATCAACAACAACAACGACAGATACAGCAATAACAGTAATATCAACAACAACAACGACAAATACAGCAATAACAGTAATATCAACAACAACAACGACAGATACAGCAATAACAGTAATATCAACAACAACAACGACAAATACAGCAATAACAGTAATATCAACAACAACTACGACAGATACAGCAATAACAGTAATATCAACAACAACAACTACAGATACAGCAATAACAGTAATATCAACAACAACAACGACAAATACAGCAATAACAGTAATATCAACAACAACTACAAATACAGCAATAACAGTAATATCAACAACAACAACGACAAATACAGCAATAACAGTAATATCAACAACAACAACTACGACAGATACAGCAATAACAGTAATATCAACAACAACAACGACAGATACAGCAATAACAGTAATATCAACAACAACAACGACAAATACAGCAATAACAGTAATGTCAACAACAACAACGACAAATACAGCAATAACAGTAATATCAACAACAACTACAAATACAGCAATAACAGTAATATCAACAACAACAACGACAAATACAGCAATAACAGTAATATCAACAACAACTACGTCAAATACAGCAATAACAGTAATATCAACAACAACAACGACAGATACAGCAATAACAGTAATATCAACAACAACAACTACGACAGATACAGCAATAACAGTAATATCAACAACAACAACGACAGATACAGCAATAACAGTAATATCAACAAAAACCACGACAGATACAGCAATAACAGTAATATCAACAACAACAAACTACGACAGATACAGCAATAACAGTAATATCAACAACAACAACGACAGATACAGCAATAACAGTAATATCAACAACAACAACGACAGATACAGCAATAACAGTAATATCAACAACAACAACTACGACAGATACAGCAATAACAGTAATATCAACAACAACAACGACAGATACAGCAATAACAGTAATATCAACAACAACAACGACAGATACAGCAATAACAGTAATATCAACAACAACAACTACGACAGATACAGCAATAACAGTAATATCAACAACAACAACGACAGATACAGCAATAACAGTAATATCAACAACAACAACGACAGATACAGCAATAACAGTAATATCAACAACAACAACAACGACAGATACAGCAATAACAGTAATATCAACAACAACAACGACAGATACAGCAATAACAGTAATATCAACAACAACAACTACGACAGATACAGCAATAACAGTAATATCAACAACAACAACGACAGATACAGCAATAACAGTAATATCAACAACAACAACGACAGATACAGCAATAACAGTAATATCAACAACAACAACTACGACAGATACAGCAATAACAGTAATATCAACAACAACAACGACAGATACAGCAATAACAGTAATATCAACAACAACAACGACAGATACAGCAATAACAGTAATATCAACAACACCAACGACAAATACAGCAATAACAGTAATATCAACAACAACAACGACAGATACAGCAATAACAGTAATATCAACAACACCAACGACAAATACAGCAATAACAGTAATATCAACAACAACAACGACAGATACAGCAATAACAGTAATATCAACAACAACAACGACAAATACAGCAATAACAGTAATATCAACAACAACAACGACAGATACAGCAATAACAGTAATATCAACAACAACAACGACAGATACAGCAATAACAGTAATATCAACAACACCAACGACAAATACAGCAATAACAGTAATATCAACAACAACAACGACAGATACAGCAATAACAGTAATATCAACAACAACAACGACAGATACAGCAATAACAGTAATATCAACAACAACAACGACAGATACAGCAATAACAGTAATATCAACAACAACAACGACAGATACAGCAATAACAGTAATATCAACAACAACAACTACGACAGATACAGCAATAACAGTAATATCAACAACAACAACGACAGATACAGCAATAACAGTAATATCAACAACAACAACGACAGATACAGCAATAACAGTAATATCAACAACACCAACGACAAATACAGCAATAACAGTAATATCAACAACAACAACGACAGATACAGCAATAACAGTAATATCAACAACACCAACGACAAATACAGCAATAACAGTAATATCAACAACAACAACGACAGATACAGCAATAACAGCAATATCAACAACAACAACGACAAATACAGCAATAACAGTAATATCAACAACAACAACGACAGATACAGCAATAACAGTAATATCAACAACAACAACGACAAATACAGCAATAACACAAATATCAACAACAACTACGACAGATACAGCAATAACAGTAATATCAACAACAACAACTACAAATACAGCAATAACAGTAATATCAACAACACCAACGACAAATACAGCAATAACAGTAATATCAACAACAACAACGACAAATACAGCAATAACAGTAATATCAACAACAACTACAAATACAGCAATAACAGTAATATCAACAACAACTACGACAGATACAGCAATAACAGTAATATCAACAACAACAACGACAGATACAGCAATAACAGTAATATCAACAACAACAACGACAAATACAGCAATAACAGTAATATCAACAACAACAACGACAGATACAGCAATAACAGTAATATCAACAACAACAACGACAAATACAGCAATAACAGTAATATCAACAACAACTACGACAGATACAGCAATAACAGTAATATCAACAACAACAACTACAGATACAGCAATAACAGTAATGTCAACAACAACAACTACAAATACAGCAATAACAGTAATATCAACAACAACTACAAATACAGCAATAACAGTAATATCAACAACAACAACGACAAATACAGCAATAACAGTAATATCAACAACAACTACGTCAAATACAGCAATAACAGTAATATCAACAACAACAACGACAGATACAGCAATAACAGTAATATCAACAACAACAACTACGACAGATACAGCAATAACAGTAATATCAACAACAACAACGACAGATACAGCAATAACAGTAATATCAACAACAACCACGACAGATACAGCAATAACAGTAATATCAACAACACCAACGACAAATACAGCAATAACAGTAATATCAACAACACCAACGACAAATACAGCAATAACAGTAATATCAACAACAACAACGACAGATACAGCAATAACAGTAATATCAACAACAACAACTACGACAGATACAGCAATAACAGTAATATCAACAACAACAACGACAGATACAGCAATAACAGTAATATCAACAACAACAACGACAAATACAGCAATAACAGTAATATCAACAACAACAACGACAGATACAGCAATAACAGTAATATCAACAACAACAACTACGACAGATACAGCAATAACAGTAATATCAACAACAACAACGACAGATACAGCAATAACAGTAATATCAACAACAACAACGACAGATACAGCAATAACTGTAATATCAACAACACCAACGACAAATACAGCAATAACAGTAATATCAACAACAACAACGACAGATACAGCAATAACAGTAATATCAACAACAACAACGACAAATACAGCAATAACAGTAATATCAACAACAACTACGACAGATACAGCAATAACAGTAATATCAACAACAACAACGACAGATACAGCAATAACAGTAATATCAACAACAACAACGACAAATACAGCAATAACAGTAATATCAACAACAACTACGACAGATACAGCAATAACAGTAATATCAACAACAACAACTACAGATACAGCAATAACAGTAATGTCAACAACAACAACGACAAATACAGCAATAACAGTAATATCAACAACAACAACTACAAATACAGCAATAACAGTAATATCAACAACAACAACGACAAATACAGCAATAACAGTAATATCAACAACAACTACGACAAATACAGCAATAACAGTAATATCAACAACAACTACGACAGATACAGCAATAACAGTAATATCAACAACAACAACGACAAATACAGCAATAACAGTAATATCAACAACAACAACGACAAATACAGCAATAACAGTAATATCAACAACAACAACGACAGATACAGCAATAACAGTAATATCAACAACAACAAATACGACAGATACAGCAATAACAGTAATATCAACAACAACAACGACGAATACAGCAATAACAGTAATATCAACAACAACAACGACAAATACAGCAATAACAGTAATATCAACAACAACAACGACAGATACAGCAATAACAGTAATATCAACAACAACAACGACAAATACAGCAATAACAGTAATATCAACAACAACAACGACAAATGCAGCAATAACAGTAATATCAACGACAACAACGACAAATACAGCAATAACAGTAATATCAACAACAACTACGACAAATACAGCAATAACAGTAATATCAACAACAACTACGACAAATACAGCAATAACAGTAATATCAACAACAACTACGACAGATACAGCAATAACAGTAATATCAACAACAACAACGACAAATACAGCAATAACAGTAATATCAACAACCACAATGACAAATACAGCAATAACAGTAATATCAACAACAACGACGACACATACAGCAATAACAGTAATATCAACAACAACAACGACAAATACAGCAATAACAGTAATATCAACAACAACAACGACAGATACAGCAATAACAGTAATATCAACAACAACTACGACAAATACATCAATAACAGTAATATCAACAACAACAACGACAAATACAGCAATAACAGTAATATCAACAACAACAACGACAGATACAGCAATAACAGTAATATCAACAACAACAACGACAGATACAGCAATAACAGTAATATCAACAACAACAACGACAGATACAGCAATAACAGTAATATCAACAACAACAACGACAAATACAGCAATAACAGTAATATCAACAACAACAACGACAAATACAGCAATAACAGTAATATCAACAGCAACTACGACAAATACAGCAATAACAGTAATATCAACAACAACTACGACAAATACAGCAATAACAGTAATATCAACAACAACAACGACAGATACAGCAATAACAGTAATATCAACAACAACAACTACGACAGATACAGCAATAACAGTAATATCAACAACAACAACGACAGATACAGCAATAACAGTAATATCAACAACAACAACGACAAATACAGCAATAACAGTAATATCAACAACAACTACGACAAATACAGCAATAACAGTAATATCAACAACAACTACGACAAATACAGCAATAACAGTAATATCAACAACAACTACGACAAATACAGCAATAACAGTAATATCAACAACAACAACGACAAATACAGCAATAACAGTAATATCAACAACAACTACGACAAATACAGCAATAACAGTAATATCAACAACAACTACGACAAATACAGCAATAACAGTAATATCAACAACAACTACGACAAATACAGCAATAACAGTAATATCAACAACAACAACGACAAATACAGCAATAACAGTAATATCAACAACAACAACGACAGATACAGCAATAACAGTAATATCAACAACAACTACGACAAATACAGCAATAACAGTAATATCAACAACAACAACGACAGATACAGCAATAACAGTAATATCAACAACAACAACGACAGATACAGCAATAACAGTAATATCAACAACAACTACGACAAATACAGCAATAACAGTAATATCAACAACAACTACGACAAATACAGCAATAACAGTAATATCAACAACAACTACGACAAATACAGCAATAACAGTAATATCAACAACAACTACGACAAATACAGCAATAACAGTAATATCAACAACAACTACGACAAATACAGCAATAACAGTAATATCAACAACAACAACGACAAATACAGCAATAACAGTAATATCAACAACAACAACGACAGATACAGCAATAACAGTAATATCAACAACAACTACGACAAATACAGCAATAACAGTAATATCAACAACAACAAGGACAGATACAGCAATAACAGTAATATCAACAACAACAACGACAGATACAGCAATAACAGTAATATCAACAACAACAACTACAGATACAGCAATAACAGTAATATCAACAACAACAACGACAGATACAGCAATAAAAGTAATATCAACAACAACAACGACAAATACAGCAATAACAGTAATATCAACAACAACTACGACAAATACAGCAATAACAGTAATATCAACAACAACAACGACAAATACAGCAATAACAGTAATATCAACAACAACTACGACAAATACAGCAATAACAGTAATATCAACAACAACAACGACAGATACAGCAATAACAGTAATATCAACAACAACAACGACAAATACAGCAATAACAGTAATATCAACAACAACAACGACAAATACAGCAATAACAGTAATATCAACGACAACAACGACAAATACAGCAATAACAGTAATATCAACAACAACTACGACAAATACAGCAATAACAGTAATATCAACAACAACTACGACAAATACAGCAATAACAGTAATATCAACAACAACAACGACAGATACAGCAATAACAGCAATATCAACAACAACAACGACAAATACAGCAATAACAGTAATATCAACAACAACTACGACAGATACAGCAATAACAGTAATATCAACAACAACAACGACTGATACAGCAATAACAGTAATATCAACAACAACAACGACAAATACAGCAATAACAGTAATATCAACAACAACAACGACAGATACAGCAATAACAGTAATATCAACAACAACAACGACAAATACAGCAATAACAGTAATATCAACAACAACTACGACAGATACAGCAATAACAGTAATATCAACAACAACAACTACAGATACAGCAATAACAGCAATGTCAACAACAACAACGACAAATACAGCAATAAACAGTAATATCAACAACAACAACTACAAATACAGCAATAACAGTAATATCAACAACATCGACGACAAATACAGCAATAACAGTAATATCAACAACAACTACGACAAATACAGCAATAACAGTAATATCAACAACAACTACGACAGATACAGCAATAACAGTAATATCAACAACAACAACGACAAATACAGCAATAACAGTAATATCAACAACAACAACGACAAATACAGCAATAACAGTAATATCAACAACAACAACTACGACAGATACAGCAATAACAGTAATATCAACAACAACAACGACAGATACAGCAATAACAGTAATATCAACAACAACAACGACAGATACAGCAATAACAGTAATATCAACAACAACAACGACAGATACAGCAATAACAGTAATATCAACAACAACAACTACGACAGATACAGCAATAACAGTAATATCAACAACAACAACGACAGATACAGCAATAACAGTAATATCAACAACAACAACGACAGATACAGCAATAACAGTAATATCAACAACAACAACGACAAATACAGCAATAACAGTAATATCAACAACAACAACGACAGATACAGCAATAACAGTAATATCAACAACAACAACGACAAATACAGCAATAACAGTAATATCAACAACAACTACGACAGATACAGCAATAACAGTAATATCAACAACAACAACTACAGATACAGCAATAACAGTAATATCAACAACAACAACGACAAATACAGCAATAACAGTAATATCAACAACAACTACAAATACAGCAATAACAGTAATATCAACAACAACAACGACAAATACAGCAATAACAGTAATATCAACAACAACAACTACGACAGATACAGCAATAACAGTAATATCAACAACAACAACGACAGATACAGCAATAACAGTAATATCAACAACAACAACGACAAATACAGCAATAACAGTAATGTCAACAACAACAACGACAAATACAGCAATAACAGTAATATCAACAACAACTACAAATACAGCAATAACAGTAATATCAACAACAACAACGACAAATACAGCAATAACAGTAATATCAACAACAACTACGTCAAATACAGCAATAACAGTAATATCAACAACAACAACGACAGATACAGCAATAACAGTAATATCAACAACAACAACTACGACAGATACAGCAATAACAGTAATATCAACAACAACAACGACAGATACAGCAATAACAGTAATATCAACAAAAACCACGACAGATACAGCAATAACAGTAATATCAACAACAACAACTACGACAGATACAGCAATAACAGTAATATCAACAACAACAACGACAGATACAGCAATAACAGTAATATCAACAACAACAACGACAGATACAGCAATAACAGTAATATCAACAACAACAACTACGACAGATACAGCAATAACAGTAATATCAACAACAACAACGACAGATACAGCAATAACAGTAATATCAACAACAACAACGACAGATACAGCAATAACAGTAATATCAACAACAACAACTACGACAGATACAGCAATAACAGTAATATCAACAACAACAACGACAGATACAGCAATAACAGTAATATCAACAACAACAACGACAGATACAGCAATAACAGTAATATCAACAACAACAACAACGACAGATACAGCAATAACAGTAATATCAACAACAACAACGACAGATACAGCAATAACAGTAATATCAACAACAACAACTACGACAGATACAGCAATAACAGTAATATCAACAACAACAACGACAGATACAGCAATAACAGTAATATCAACAACAACAACGACAGATACAGCAATAACAGTAATATCAACAACAACAACTACGACAGATACAGCAATAACAGTAATATCAACAACAACAACGACAGATACAGCAATAACAGTAATATCAACAACAACAACGACAGATACAGCAATAACAGTAATATCAACAACACCAACGACAAATACAGCAATAACAGTAATATCAACAACAACAACGACAGATACAGCAATAACAGTAATATCAACAACACCAACGACAAATACAGCAATAACAGTAATATCAACAACAACAACGACAGATACAGCAATAACAGTAATATCAACAACAACAATGACAAATACAGCAATAACAGTAATATCAACAACAACAACGACAGATACAGCAATAACAGTAATATCAACAACAACAACGACAGATACAGCAATAACAGTAATATCAACAACACCAACGACAAATACAGCAATAACAGTAATATCAACAACAACAACGACAGATACAGCAATAACAGTAATATCAACAACAACAACGACAGATACAGCAATAACAGTAATATCAACAACAACAACGACAGATACAGCAATAACAGTAATATCAACAACAACAACGACAGATACAGCAATAACAGTAATATCAACAACAACAACTACGACAGATACAGCAATAACAGTAATATCAACAACAACAACGACAGATACAGCAATAACAGTAATATCAACAACAACAACGACAGATACAGCAATAACAGTAATATCAACAACACCAACGACAAATACAGCAATAACAGTAATATCAACAACAACAACGACAGATACAGCAATAACAGTAATATCAACAACACCAACGACAAATACAGCAATAACAGTAATATCAACAACAACAACGACAGATACAGCAATAACAGCAATATCAACAACAACAACGACAAATACAGCAATAACAGTAATATCAACAACAACAACGACAGATACAGCAATAACAGTAATATCAACAACAACAACGACAAATACAGCAATAACACAAATATCAACAACAACTACGACAGATACAGCAATAACAGTAATATCAACAACAACAACTACAAATACAGCAATAACAGTAATATCAACAACACCAACGACAAATACAGCAATAACAGTAATATCAACAACAACAACGACAAATACAGCAATAACAGTAATATCAACAACAACTACAAATACAGCAATAACAGTAATATCAACAACAACTACGACAGATACAGCAATAACAGTAATATCAACAACAACAACGACAGATACAGCAATAACAGTAATATCAACAACAACAACGACAAATACAGCAATAACAGTAATATCAACAACAACAACGACAGATACAGCAATAACAGTAATATCAACAACAACAACGACAAATACAGCAATAACAGTAATATCAACAACAACTACGACAGATACAGCAATAACAGTAATATCAACAACAACAACTACAGATACAGCAATAACAGTAATGTCAACAACAACAACTACAAATACAGCAATAACAGTAATATCAACAACAACTACAAATACAGCAATAACAGTAATATCAACAACAACAACGACAAATACAGCAATAACAGTAATATCAACAACAACTACGTCAAATACAGCAATAACAGTAATATCAACAACAACAACGACAGATACAGCAATAACAGTAATATCAACAACAACAACTACGACAGATACAGCAATAACAGTAATATCAACAACAACAACGACAGATACAGCAATAACAGTAATATCAACAACAACCACGACAGATACAGCAATAACAGTAATATCAACAACACCAACGACAAATACAGCAATAACAGTAATATCAACAACACCAACGACAAATACAGCAATAACAGTAATATCAACAACAACAACGACAGATACAGCAATAACAGTAATATCAACAACAACAACTACGACAGATACAGCAATAACAGTAATATCAACAACAACAACGACAGATACAGCAATAACAGTAATATCAACAACAACAACGACAAATACAGCAATAACAGTAATATCAACAACAACAACGACAGATACAGCAATAACAGTAATATCAACAACAACAACTACGACAGATACAGCAATAACAGTAATATCAACAACAACAACGACAGATACAGCAATAACAGTAATATCAACAACAACAACGACAGATACAGCAATAACTGTAATATCAACAACACCAACGACAAATACAGCAATAACAGTAATATCAACAACAACAACGACAGATACAGCAATAACAGTAATATCAACAACAACAACGACAAATACAGCAATAACAGTAATATCAACAACAACTACGACAGATACAGCAATAACAGTAATATCAACAACAACAACGACAGATACAGCAATAACAGTAATATCAACAACAACAACGACAAATACAGCAATAACAGTAATATCAACAACAACTACGACAGATACAGCAATAACAGTAATATCAACAACAACAACTACAGATACAGCAATAACAGTAATGTCAACAACAACAACGACAAATACAGCAATAACAGTAATATCAACAACAACAACTACAAATACAGCAATAACAGTAATATCAACAACAACAACGACAAATACAGCAATAACAGTAATATCAACAACAACTACGACAAATACAGCAATAACAGTAATATCAACAACAACTACGACAGATACAGCAATAACAGTAATATCAACAACAACAACGACAAATACAGCAATAACAGTAATATCAACAACAACAACGACAAATACAGCAATAACAGTAATATCAACAACAACAACGACAGATACAGCAATAACAGTAATATCAACAACAACAAATACGACAGATACAGCAATAACAGTAATATCAACAACAACAACGACGAATACAGCAATAACAGTAATATCAACAACAACAACGACAAATACAGCAATAACAGTAATATCAACAACAACTACGACAGATACAGCAATAACAGTAATATCAACAACAACCACGACAGATACAGCAATAACAGTAATATCAACAACAACAACGACAAATACAGCAATAACAGTAATATCAACAACAACTACGACAGATACAGCAATAACAGTAATATCAACAACAACAACGACAAATACAGCAATAACAGTAATATCAACAACAACAACGACAAATACAGCAATAACAGTAATATCAACAACAACAACGACAGATACAGCAATAACAGTAATATCAACAACAACAAATACGACAGATACAGCAATAACAGTAATATCAACAACAACAACGACGAATACAGCAATAACAGTAATATCAACAACAACAACGACAAATACAGCAATAACAGTAATATCAACAACAACAACGACAGATACAGCAATAACAGTAATATCAACAACAACTACGACAGATACAGCAATAACAGTAATATCAACAACAACCACGACAGATACAGCAATAACAGTAATATCAACAACAACAACGACAAATACAGCAATAACAGTAATATCAACAACAACTACGACAGATACAGCAATAACAGTAATATCAACAACAACAACTACAGATACAGCAATAACAGTAATGTCAACAACAACAACGACAAATACAGCAATAACAGTAATATCAACAACAACCACGACAGATACAGCAATAACAGTAATATCAACAACACCAACGACAAATACAGCAATAACAGTAATATCAACAACAACAACGACAAATACAGCAATAACAGTAATATCAACAACAACAACTACGACAGATACAGCAATAACAGTAATATCAACAACAACAACGACAAATACAGCAATAACAGTAATATCAACAACAACAACGACAAATACAGCAATAACAGTAATATCAACAACAACAACGACAAATACAGCAATAACAGTAATATCAACAACACCAACGACAAATACAGCAATAACAGTAATATCAACAACAACAACGACAAATACAGCAATAACAGTAATATCAACAACAACAACTACGACAGATACAGCAATAACAGTAATATCAACAACAACAACGACAAATACAGCAATAACAGTAATATCAACAACAACAACTACGACAAATACAGCAATAACAGTAATATCAACAACAACAACGACAAATACAGCAATAACAGTAATATCAACAACAACAACGACAGATACAGCAATAACAGTAATATCAACAACAACAACGACAGATACAGCAATAACAGTAATATCAACAACAACAACTACGACAGATACAGCAATAACAGTAATATCAACAACAACAACGACAGATACAGCAATAACAGTAATATCAACAACAACAACGACAGATACAGCAATAACAGTAATATCAACAACACCAACGACAAATACAGCAATAACAGTAATATCAACAACAACAACGACAGATACAGCAATAACAGTAATATCAACAACAACAACGACAAATACAGCAATAACAGTAATATCAACAACAACTACGACAGATACAGCAATAACAGTAATATCAACAACAACAACTACAGATACAGCAATAACAGTAATGTCAACAACAACAACGACAAATACAGCAATAACAGTAATATCAACAACAACAACTACAAATACAGCAATAACAGTAATATCAACAACAACAAGGACAAATACAGCAATAACAGTAATATCAACAACAACTACGACAAATACAGCAATAACAGTAATATCAACAACAACTACGACAAATACAGCAATAACAGTAATATCAATAACAACAACGACAGATACAGCAATAACAGTAATATCAACAACAACTACGACAGATACAGCAATAACAGTAATATCAACAACAACAACGACAGATACAGCAATAACAGTAATATCAACAACAACAACGACAACTACAGCAATAACAGTAATATCAACAACAACAACGACAGATACAGCAATAACAGTAATATCAACAACAACAACGACAACTACAGCAATAACAGTAATATCAACGACGACAAAAATATTATTAAGTAATCAGAAAATATAACTTAAATCCAATAGAAACGGGAAAAGAGAATAAAAACAAACTAATAGAATAAAATACAATAAACTTTGATGTGGCGATTAGTTTTCCCATTTACTTTACGACTGCAAACCATATCGACTTCGTTATCGATTAGTTTTGTCGGACATTTCCAAATTCAGAAGTAGTCTGTTCGTCTTATTTGCAACATTGATGCATATCATATCAGTGCATAATCTTGTGTTGCTTGTATGCATTTTGCTGCATCAATAGACAAAGCGTCCGTTTCCTATTAGCTCCAGTCCCTCCCACTGTCACCACCTCATGTACTCCTGTATTGATTAAATACACACATAAATACACACACACACAAACAAATACACATACATTCATACACACTCAGTGAAATGTATGTTTATCTGCGTACATTTAAGCATATACATACGTATGTACACAATTATATATACACAGACACACGCATATGTGAAGTTATACTTATATATATAAAGCGTGAGTAACCGAAACTGCGCCAATGTGTGTATAAATATACATATTTTTTAATATATAAACATGTAAACATGCCAGAAATACGAATTTCTCTGTAAATTGAAAAGATGATAAACGCATTCAATCGATTATCGGACTTAGTTGCGTCTTCAACAGAATTTGCGTATATCATCTATAGAACCACAAAAACACGTATATATATATATATATATATATATATATATATATATATATATATATATATATATATAGTATATGAAAGTCACCGAATTTATTTTAGCGACTTCCGGCTATGACCCAATCACTCAATGAGATAATAAGCATGCAGTTGAGGAACTGCATTTTAATATACAGAGTGCACACAAATAGTTAGTTAATGATGGTAGTGTTTGTATATATATACACACACCGGAGCCTAGTTTGCCTTAAAAATGTGAGGACAAACCAACATTTGTTGATTCTTAAAAGAGCATAAATTGCTTATGCTGCCTTTTCCAGACCCTATCACATAAGTAAAATTTTACGTTAATTAAATTTTATATATTCAAATGATGTTCAGATTTAGAAAAATTAGATTAAAAAGAATTTATTATATCAAATAAACAAAAAATAAAACACAGACGTTTGAAAAAGTGGTGGAAATTGTCCCCCTGTAACCCCCCCCCCCCTGAAACAAGGCCCTTGTACAGACACATGCACACACGGTTTTTACGATCTTCATACGCCTTTATTTCTTTGGAAACATTTTGTCTCGGCAACAGTAACTGATGTGTTCTTGTATTATTGTAAGACTGCCCCTAATAGTTTTAATTTGTAGTAGGGCTTACGGATCTAACGAGGTGTTACTTCTAGCACTACTGTTAGCCCGTGAGATTACCAGGCAATATGATCGATATTTTTTATATTGATAAAATTTATTATTTCCTATATATATATATAAAGGGCGGTGGATTCCTATATATATATATATATATATATATATAGAGAGAGAGAGAGAGAGAGAGAGATATATATACGTTATTATTCCGGGTTGAATCGGAGGTAACCACAGTAAGTAAGGTACTCAATATATAGCAGAGTATAAAAGTTTTAATATAGATGAGATTCTACAGGACTAGAACTGTTTCATTCTTTAGAAATCATCAGGAATCTCATATATATATATAATTGCAAGAGATGTCAGCATGAATGGACCTGTTATTTATTTCTCATTCTTTCTTCTGATGAAGGACTATCGTCAGAAACGTTAAGACCCTCTTCCTGCTATATCAAGCGTTAACCTAATATATCCCTTCCATATACTGTGCCGATTGTGTCGTTATTTTCGTTTACCTTTTACATATATATATATATACGTATATATATATATATATATATATATATATATATATATATATATATATATTTGTTTTGGAAGGTTTGTGATATGAAATATATATAATTGTTTCTACTTTCGGCACAAAGCCAGCAATAACCCAGCACACTATTGGTACTTTATTTCATCGACCTTGTAAGGAAGAAAGGCAAAGTTAACCTTGGCGGGATTTGAACTCAGATAGTAAAGGGACGTAACTATGCTGGAAAGCATGTCCAGCCCTCTACCAATTCTGCCAATCCACCATAATATATATATATGTATGCATATGTATATACATACACACACACACATATATATATATACATATACATACATATATATGTATATGTTTATATATATATATATATATATATATATATATATATATATATATATATATATATATATATATATATACATACATATATATGTATATATATATATATATATATATATATTGTTATACTTGGGGAGGGTCATATTTGTGCAATATTGCCAGAATTAATAACAGAACACACTCACTGTTTGGTTGCTTTTCGCTTTTCGCTTCTGTGTCTTTTATATCGGTAATCTAATATAATATAATATACTCGGTCCTCAATGTTGCCATTGACTGACCGATGGTCAAAAATAATACAGATACAATATAGACACAAACACATATATATAGTTTGTCATAAATCTTTCGTTGCACATCTGGAACATCGTCAGTGGTGTTATTGTTACCTCCTGTTGAATTGTATGGCTACGCCATTTTTTATTCAGTCTGTCTATATATTTATTTATTTATTCGCTTGTTTGTTTATTTTATTTTGTCTTCTTTGCGCATGCGTTTGCGTGTGTGTAGAGTGTTTTGTTTGATGTGTGATGTGTGTTCGTGATTGGGTGACTAATGTGTGTTTATGTGTTTGTTGTTATTGTGCTTGTGTATGTATTTATTTATTTATTTATTTTATTTTATTTTGTTTACTTATTTATACTTCTCTTAGGTCAGCAGCGACCACAGTAGTAATAACGGTAACAATACGAACAACAACAACAATAAGCACAGTGGTAATAATGGAAATAATACATGTAGCAACATTAATGATAGACACAACAAAAACAAGAAACATAATAAAAGTAACAACCACAATGGTAGAATTAACAGTAACACCAACAATAACGGTGAAGTAAACAACAATACATCTAGCAATCATAACAATAATAATAATGCTAATGATAGGAACAACAACAACCACCATGATAACAATAATAGCAACACACACAACTATGACGATAGATATAATGACAACCCCTTAGAGAAACTATTTTTCAACCCAGCTGACAAAACATATAAGATGGGTAACATCTATCCTACGAGGTTACCCTTTAATAAAAGAGTTTGCATACCACAACAAATAGATGACGAGACAGAGGCACAGTTCACCATAGCTAGAAATAAGATTAGACAAATAGTAGACAGGTATACTGAGAGACAGAGCAGACCAGAGGCCCAACAACTTGGGAGGAAACCTGTAGAAGGCTTGGTTAGCCTCAAGCAGCGCACAAGGGATGGTGAGGTAGTATGTCTACCCACGGATAAGTCTGGTAGGATGTCAATAGATAGCATGCCGAACTACATCAAGGCTATGCAACCCCACATCACCAACACGAGCGAAATTGCACAACAAACACACGATGGGAGAGAGAAAATCCTCAACGCTCACATGATGATGTGGACTGACATCCTAAAGCCAAGCAGACGCACTGCCAACAACTTCCAGGCGTCTAACAATGGCATACCACCCTTGTATGGGCTCCGCAAAGACCACAAGACAGTCGACGACCCGACAACAGGACCACCAACAAGACCCGTATGCGGAGCTAATATAGCGAGTAACTACAGGATCTCCTACTTCCTCTCAATGGTTATACGCCCCATAATCAAGATGTCCCCGGATGTATGTGACAGTACAGAGGACCTCCTCAGCAGAATCAGTGAGTGCAACAAAAACAGGAACCTAACCAACTGCATAATAGGCAGCATGGATGTGGTGTCACTGTACCCATCCATTAACATTGATTTTGCTGTGAAAAAGTGTGTGGAGATGATCATTGAGAGTGAGGTGGAGTTCTGCGACGTCGACACAGACGAACTGGGCCTCCTACTTAGACTTACCTACGACACTGAATACCTAGACAGCCATGACCTTAGACTTTTCTGCCCTAGTAGACCCATAAGAGGTAGATCCCCCACCATAACCTCAATGGCAAAAAAGACTCCCATGGGAAGGTGGATTGGGTGGACCAAAGCTATACGGACCCCCCAAAACACTGATCAGGTAAGAAAAATGGTCGCATATGCAATAGGGGCTAGTATCAAAACTACCCTCAAGGGCCACATATTTAAGTTTAACGAGAAGATCTACACCCAAAATGAAGGAGCAACCATTGGCGTCAGCATAGCTGGCGATGTTGCCAACCTTTTCATGGTATGGTGAGAAAGGAGACTTAAAGATCTCCTTAATGAGAGCTCCATAGACCTCATCATGTACTCTCGTTATGTAGACGATATCAATATAGTTATAAGAACATCCCCACTAGAGAGCACTAACAAGTTTGATTTAGAACGTAGCACAATGGAAAGCATCCAGCAGATAGCTAATTCCATACACCAGAGTATAACTGTAACTATCGACTTCCCTTCCAAACACCCTAACAATAGACTGCCTGTATTAGACACAGAACTCTGGATTAACACTATAGACGAGGGAGTCCAAATTCTCCACTCACACTATGCTAAACCCATGGCCTCCAAATACCTGATACTCAAACACTCAGCAATGTCCAGTAGTGCTAAGTTTAATATTCTGATCGCAGATTTGGTACGAGTGATGAAGAATATGTCCCGCATGTGCGACCCAACAGAAATGGAAAGACACATCCAACACATAATCAACCGCATGCAGTTCTCTGGCTACAACCAAAGAGACAGAGTCAGAGTATACGAAGGAGCCATGGAGAAATATAAGACCCTCATAGAACTGGACATGAAAGGAATTTGCCCATTATACAGGAGCAAATCATGGAATAGCTTAGATAGGGCTAGACATAAGATAGGGAAAACCACCTCATGGTACGACAACCAGAGATACCAGAGTGTCATGTTTGTGGACGCTACCCCTGCAGGGAAATTAGCTAATCAGTGTGGAAAGGCCCTGAGAAAGACCCACTTAAAAATTAAGGTGGTAGAAAAGCCAGGAACCACCATAAAATCCCTGATCAG
>OZ024744.1:49995069-50002569 GCA_964016885.1 Eledone cirrhosa | reverse complement strand
CGTTATATATATATATATATATATATATATATATATATATATATATATATATATATATATATATAAAATCATTAAGTTAAATAGGTAAAATTTACCTTCGTTCATTATATATACTAACAGAAATGTGTGTGCGCTTGTTATATACGTATTTATTTACTTATATACGTTTATATAATTATTTATTTATTTGTACACAAGCATACACACACACACACATATTTATATGTGCGTGGTTTTGTATACCTATGGTAAGGTTTTGCGTATGCTCGTGTATGTACGTATTTGATTGCGTGTATGTATTTATTTATTTCTATTACTTCTGTATTGTATTTATTTACTTTGTTCGTAACTCTGTAGCGGAGATTCATTTGGTCTCCTAGTTAGAATTTTAGTCTACGACTTCTGCTATACCATTTATGTGGTTTTCTCTTTGCTATTGTTTTCTCTGTGCTATTGTTCTCCACTCTCCACATATGACTTATTATCTTCGTTTTTTCGTTCATTGCCAGAGAACGTCTCTATGCACCACCTAAGAGAACATTAGTCTACGACCTCTTTTATACCATAAACGTGGTTCTGTCTTTGCGCGTAATTGTTTTTCACCGCTCCTATTAATGACGTATTATTCGTTTTTTCCCGTTCTTTGCCAGCGAACGTTACCACGAACCAAAGTATCGTCTTCCTGTCTTCCTCCGGTTGCAACGTTTTTTGAAATATCCAGTTCTGCGTTTACAGATTGACTTTGTTAGTTTCAGAAGATCCCGTTAAGGGTGAAAGCAGCGATTCTTTGCTTAAACTTTAATCTGTTATTTCATAAATATATATACTGTATATATATATAGACACATATATATATATATATATATATAAATTAATAAAATAATGAATAAACAAAGAAACAGTTCCTTATATTAAAAAAATTCATCATTTTACGATCGTTTCTAGGATATATATGTGTTAGAGTTGGTATGCATATTCTATAGATCTATGTATCTACATATATATATATATATATATATATATATATATATATATATATATATATATATATATATATATATATATATATATATATATATATATATATACATATATATACATATATATATATATATATACACACACACACATATATATATATACATATATATATATATATACATATATATATATATATATACACACACACATATATATATATATATATAAATACATATATACATATACATATACATATATATATATATATATATACATATATATTTATATATATATATATATATATATATATATATATACATATACATACATATATATATATATATATACACACATATACACATACATATACACATACATATACACATATCTATATATAAAAGTGGATGAATACCTCAACAGGTACTATGTACTTGTAGAAATATGCAAGTTGTTTATAATATTTGTGGTTCAATGGTACTAATTCGAGATACCAGAACAATATAAAAATAGCTGAGCAAGCGGTTATCAAAGAATTCTCTAAATAATCACCTGTTCCATTGCTGTTATCGACGGTTTCATCATTCCAAAAGATTGGAAATCCAGAGAATTTCCAATGGAAAGAAATGAATCTTCAGACAGCCTATTTCCACACTATAAGGTTGCCAGCCCTATAGTAAGTAAATATTTCGCTTCCTGCCCAACGCATACGGTCAAGCCGTTAAATTGACACACGCAAAATCAGGTCGCAGATAATAGCTGTTATTCCAGGTTGAATCGGAGGTAACCACAGTAAGTAAGGTACTCAATACATAGCAGAGTATAAAAGTGTTAATATAGAAGAGCTTCTACAGGACTAGAACTGTTTCATTCGTGAGAAATCATCAGGAAGCTGGCTGTCCAAGTAAATGGTAGTATTTATGTCTTTCCTTATCAGGTGATAGGAGCGGGTGGGGATTGGGATGGGTGTAGGTCATTGGTTGAAGGATTTAAAGAAAGGGGATTCATTAAAAGCTAATTCTTTAAAGCTATAATATTAATATTCTTTAAATCCTTCAACCAATGACCTACACCCATCCCAACCCTCTCCTACCACCAGATAAGGAAAGACATAAATACTACCATTTACTTGGACAGCTAGCTTCCTGATGATTTCTCACGAATGAAACAGTTCTAGTCCTGTAGAAGCTCTTCTATATAAAAACTATATATGTATATATATATATATATATATATATATATATATGTATATATATATATATATATATATATATATATATATATATGTGTGTGTGTGTGTGTGTGTGTGTGTGTGTGTGTGTGTGTGTGTGTGTGTATTAAGCCTCCTCCCCACGTTAGAAATGTGCATCCTGTAAAGCAGAATTCCGAAATCCATGTTATAAAATACCTTGCATGAATACAACAATGACTAGACATACACAATACAATATACATATACATAAAATACCTTGCATGAATACAACAATGACTAGACATACACAATACAATATACATATACATAAAATAATAAAAATCGTTATATCGTAACAGGGTACATTCTTACTGCAAAAGATATTAATTACTGTTTGGGGAGAGGTGGTGTAATAAGAATTACTGGCGGATGAGAGCCACTATTTTCTTGCATATTGTTTGTTATCATCAACGTCGACTTGAGGCATGAAGAATTTATCCAAATTTGGTTGATATCTATGGCGCGTCATCTCTTTGTACAGCTTTGTAGGATAACTATGTAAAAAGTAAAAAGAAAACTTTTGAAAGCGACAATGTAAAAAGTAGACATAATTAACCTCCCTCCACTAATTTATTTACATTATTCTTCATGCTTTGACGCCATTCTGAGTTCAAATCCCGCCGAGGTTAACTTTGCTTTTCATCCTTACGGAGTCGATAAAATAAAGTACCAGTAATGTACTGGGTAATTGCTGGCCTTGTGCCAATAGTAGAAACAATTATTCTTAACTTCGCCTTTTATAACAGCTTAGTCTTCGTCAACATCCAAAACATAAACATACACATACCGACCAAAATTAAATATGGAATGATACGCGATGGGGCCCCTCCACAGCTCCGGCGGTCAGAATGGAGAAGGCGTTTCCTCGGAGGATGGCAAGGGAGACGCGCTGGAAAAGCCACTCCAACTCGCGGGGCTCACATCTGCGGCTGGCCAGCTCAGCGCCTATGGTGGTGAGTAGGAAGGTAGCCCTAGGGCCGGGGAGACCAGAAGTCTCCACTACCAAGGGTACAACCGCAAATCTGTCAAAGAGCGACCGGTATTTGAAGAGTTTAGCCTCCTCAGCCCGACGTGTAGCAGAACCCGGGTTAATCGCAGACTGCACCAGGTTGCGGCTGCAGAAAGTGTTGGTGCAAGTGGCATCCCAGACGAGGGGTTTGCCACCGCGGAACGTGAGTTCATTATAATATCATCTCGTAATTCTTATGTAACGTTCGCGATTAGGATCCTGACCAGCAAACACATAGACATTCTTCTATAAGCGCCAATTCTCTTGCAATATTCTTTACAGTTAATTTTAGTTAACTTGGCTCTATTTCTGTATCCCCCTCTTCCCATGTTGTTTCCTCTTGCTTAAATAACTGTTTATACTTTTGGCACAAGGCCAGATATTACCCAGTTCATTTTTGGTACTTTATTTTATCGACCCCGTAAGGATGAAAGGCAAAGTTAACCTCGACGGGATTTGAACTCAGACCGTAAAGGGACGTAACTATAATGGAAAGCATAGCGTCCGACTCTCTACCGATACTGCCAATTCACTGCCCTTCCTCTTGCTTAAATAACATCATCTCCTTATTAGAAAAACTTATGAAACTCAGTTACATCATTGTCAATGTCTTCAAAGTCTACATTATTTGCTAGTGTCATATTTTCTCGAATTTGATGTTGACTTTTTGCCTCTGGAAGACGTGTAAAGTTACAAATACTGCATTGCCACATATTTTTCCAAGCACCATTCATAGCTGAGTGTTTCACTTTCACCCATGCCTCTACTATCTTATCCACAGCGCTGATAATGTTGAAAAATTTGCAGAAGTCTTTAACTACAAATCTATCCTCCTGGTCAATTACTTTTACAAGTTTATAGTTCTCTGATAATGTCTTGGAGTTATAAATCACAACTTGATCCATTCATTGGCTGGAGTCAAGAACTTATGTTACGGAGCATATAATCATCAACATTTTTAATATTCAACAAATTAAAGTGTTTCTTAAATTTTTCACACGCCACAAAAAAAAAAAAATTCCATTAGAAGATTCACTGTTCTTTTTCTTCAAAACCTCATACAAACTTTCAATTCTTGCTTGAATAACTATTGTTTATCAGTACATCACGTCCAATATGAACGTCAGTTCACATTACATGACAAAATAATGTCCGAGCAGTTAACGAAGTAACTGCTTGAGTACTTGAGTATTGTTACAACTGCAGACGTTCCAAGCTTTAAAGCTTCGGCAATATTTTTGATATTTTCTCCCTCAAGTGTTTTTTAAAGCATCGCGTTTAACGTCTCTTTGCGGACCCTTTCTTGCATTACTACCGGCCGTCTTCTCCATTTGATGGTCCCTTTCTAGTTCTTCAATAATGATAATATACTATACTGTACATGTCTGTAGGTAAATCCAACAGCAGCGACGACCGACAATACTCGACAACAGTTTAGTAAAAATAGTAGAAGAAACGGATTGTTTTGGGAGAGAAATTAAAAGACGAAAGGGGTAGTGCAAACTAGGAGAAAGTACTGTATGATTACAGTTAGTTGCAGGGTTACCAGGACGGCGTTTTTTTAATCCAAATTCTTAAAATGTTACCTTTTCTCGTATTTTGTTTTAACTTAGATGGTTTTAGAGTTTCAGCTTCTATTTTCACACTTAAAACACAGAATAAAGTCATACCATAAAACCAGTCCTTTCAGATAGCATATTGGTGATGTGTAAAAACTAATGGACACCCCTCCCTTTCATACACTTTCGAAACACCCAAATCAAAACTTTATCTTCTCTGTCTCTCTCTCTCTCTCTCTCTCTCTTCGCCTTTATCTTCCTCTCTCTCCCCTTTCTCTCTGCGCCCCCCACGTACATTGTTGCTGGTCATTCATATGTTGATTGATTGGTAGGGGGGGGGGTAGAGTTAGTGGTGGTGGTGGTCATTAGGTCCAAGGTTCGATCCCAACGAGGACATCTTGGGCAATTATCATTTACTATAGCCTTGGATTGACCCTAGCCTCGTGAGTGAAATTGGGTAGACGAAAGCAGAGAGTGTCACACTGAATCTCCCAGAGAATTGTGTTAAGAGTATACGTGACAGTGGAGTGCTCAGCCATTTGCAATTTCAGGAGCAGACTTATATTGTGAGTTCGATTCCCGGACCGGGCGTGTTCTTGAGCATGACACTTTATTTCACATTACTCCAGTTCACTCAGCTGTAGAAGTGACGTCACTTTTGCCCAGCTGTACCGACCTTTGCCTTTACCTAAGACAATATTGGTGGCGTAGACAGGGTTGACTAGTATGCATGGGCTACTGTTGATCTTCCACAAAAATTCTCGCCCAGACTTTGTGCCTTGGAGGGAAATTTCTAGGTCAAAGCCCATGGTCATTCGTGACTGAAGGAGGTATCTACCTCTACCTGATGCAGTAGATAGTTATGACTATAAAGTAGAAGCAACAACAGAAATTGTTAAAAATGTTAAAAATAGGGCCACAGAATGCTATACTGAAGCAATAGCATGAAATCTACACATTCAAAAGCAATCACTATACGTACCTATGGCACATACAACTGTGTTCAGTTGTGCAGTAAAACCAGACACTAAATGAAAGACTACAGAAAGTTCAAGCCATCTTTGACCGACGTAATTTGGGTCGGAAATTATATAAGGCAATGTGCCAGAGATAAATCAAATTATACAGACGTGTAAAACAAATAAAAGCACACCCTTCACTCAGAACAAATTAACTGTGGACGAGATCGATAATTATATTTTCATATAGCAAGTGTAATTAGTTTGATTGGTACGCTCCTGATTGCGAGCAGGCGTGTGAGTACGTACAAATTGCAATTGTTGTGTCTGCCTTTGTCTCTCTCTTTCTGTCTGTTCTCCCCCTCCCCTCCCCTCTCTCTCTATCCATCTCTCTCTCTCTATATATATATATATAAATGTATATATATATATATAAATACACGCATAGATGTATATATATATATATATATATATATATATATATAGAGAGAGAGAGAGAGAGAGAGAGATAGATAGATAGATTTCATACAACCAGTCAACTGCTATACTGTTCGTCTCATTTCAACCCTATCAATAAATGACACGATAAAGTAAATTTGCTAAGACCTCACTACCAATGTATTTTATCGATAATGTAATTTATTGATACAATCTGCTATGATAATTGTACTGATTATTCTATGAATAATAAACAAATACTTCTATTTTCATAATATTCTTTCGTCTCACATACACAACACACACGCGCACACGCACACACACACGCATTCGCGCGCACACACATATATATATGTGTATGCATATAAATATTATATATATTACACACACACATATATATGTATATGCATAATATATATATATATATGTATATACTTATATGTAAATATATATTTCATATATACCTTCCATATGTTATTTCTGTTTACCTTTTACATACATATATATACATATTATATACACACACGTACACACACACTACACACATACACACATTTATATATATATATATGTATATGTATATACATATATATATATACACACACATGTATATATATATATATATATATATATATATATATACATATATATATATAATTATGTGTGTGTGTGTGTGTGTGTATGTGTATGTGTATATATGAATGTATATATATATATATATGGGGTATCTACGACCGAGAACCGATTTGGGATTCTATATACATATATATATATATATATACACATACACACTCACACCCGTCCATACACACACACACACACACACACACATATATATATATATATATATAAATATATATATATATGAAATATAAGAATCAAAGAACTGTTCAAAACATTATTGTGCTTACAGCTGTTTCCTCCAAACCGAGGTTTGGATTCTTCGGAGCAATTTATTAATGGATGGACAGTTATATGACCTCCTCTTCAGCCGAGAGACATACCGATACATATTCAAACATTGATACATATTCAAACATTGTGGGTCAACATTCATTACAGAATTTAGAGTGGCACTACACACTTCGAGATTACATTTATATTAAGAGGTACAATCAAAAATCAAAAATACAGGTTAAAATACAACATGAAGATAAGCGGTTATATAGTGCAAATGTTATATGTGTGACATAAATAGTATAACTAATACTATATATATATATATATATATATATATATATATATATATATATATATATATATATATATATATATATATACATCCATATACACAGACATACACAC
>OZ024744.1:49985069-49990069 GCA_964016885.1 Eledone cirrhosa | reverse complement strand
GGGTTTACCGAACATTTATTATAATGTTCGGTTTGTTTGTAAGCAAACAGCCCGAATTACGCCGTACAGTGCTCGGCAACCTTTTGTTCAACACTGACACACGACATATGTACGTATACATACTTATATTTAGGTATCAGCCGTACTAAGAGTGAGAAATGAAATTTCGTTTCATTCTTTTCCATTTATCGTTTTCGGTATGCCCGGCCGACTAAATTACTCGATATGCAAATTAGGCTGCTCAGCCGTTAATATGCATAAGGAAAGTATATAGTTTCAGACGTTCAATCACCTGACAGAAAGGTATACGATGCTTACGATAGCTAATAAGCTTGAAACTAGTACATCGTTCCTGTGTCAGTGTTGAACAAAAGAGCGACGATGGTTGCCGAGCACTGTACGGCGTAATTCGGGCTGTTTGTTTACAAACAAACCGAACATTATAATAAATTTTCGGTAAACCCATACGTACATATATATATATGTGTGCATGTATGTATGTATATACATACTACTGTGCGTTTGTACACATATATGTATGTACGTATACATACTTATATATATGAATATATATATATATATATTTATATGAATATATATATATATATGAATATATATATATATATATATATATAAATATGAATATACCAAAGTACAGCATATTCGAAGTTCGAGTAGCAGCTAAGCCAACGAATGTCTTCAGCAGTGCAGCCAAGCACTCGACAGGGTATAGACCTCAGAGTAATAACATACAGTTTAAAGGGCTTTGAAAATTGAAAATAGCGACCGCTAATTCAGCTGGGTGATCTGTAGCAGCGAAAGAACTGACTAGTGAGAAAAAAATACACACACACACACATACATACACACACATATATACATACATATACATATACATATATATATATACATATATATACATATATACATATACATACGTATATGCACGTATCTGTATATATAACATACCTGTACAGTCACTTCAAAATTATTGAATATCTATGTGAGGTTTCTGTAAATCCGAAATTTACAAAATCCGCTTGTGGTGTATACAAGTTAGGTTTCTGGAAGATTGAACAGAGGATTTACTTTCTCAACAGGCTTTCGTTATAACCCAAATCCCGGTGTGATAGCGCATGTTACTCCAAAGGGAGGTAACCCCGGTTTATGGCGGTCAAATTCAAATTATGAGCAATGGAAAAAATTCCATACACAAACTGAATTAAGCACTCAACCAGACCGTTATTACACAAACTTAAATAATTAACCAATATACGAATATATATATATATATATATATATATATATATATATATATATATATATATATATATATATATATATATATATATATATATATATATATATATATGAATATATATATATATATAAAGTACTGACAATTGTTTCGTTGATCAGGTGAGTCTAGAGTTCACTAATCGCTTGAGGTTGCGTCATTCGATCTACAATACATTATTTACCTCTGGTCAACACATCAGAATACGTAGATATGAAAGTAATTCACTCGAGGCAAGACTCATATAGAAAAATAGCGTATAATCAAAACAATAACATAGATATTAAAACATATATGGTAAATAGGTAGAGAAGTTAGAGATGTAAAAAGTAAAAAGTAAAATATATGATTGCGTACATTAAAAAAAAAGAAAATGAGAAAATGGAAAATATAAATAAATAAATGAGAGCGTGTGAGTACATATTATGTTAGTAGTAGTTTTTGAGTAAGTGTTCTTATAAGGATTCGTTGATGGGTTAGGTGCTAACACGAGAAACCAGATTCGAGATGTACATACATACGTGTAGAGGGTCCGATGTAGTGACAGATAAAAGAAAAGACAATAAATTAGAGATTAATTGGTCGATACATCTATGATATTTATGGGCTAGGGATGACGGGACATTTGATAAACGCTTGTTGTAAATGTTTTGCTGATTGTTCTATCTTAATAGGGTTGATGCTGTTTCAGGGAGAGAGGGTGAAAGAAATGTTGAGAGATTTATGATTCAGTGACCAGTTGACCGTTTGATAGCTAATAGCAGTGCGATGGTGTGTATTCTATATGTTAAAATCTAGGTGGTTCAGTGCTAATTTTGGGATTGTTGGTTCAAATCATGGTGGTTTGAAGTTTGTGAATCTAGTAGCTATTTTATGCCTACAGAAAATTGATCTTTCTATTTTGCTGTTAAGCAACATCCCATCGTACCTTAAAATATGTAGTAGTTCTAAATTACAAAGCCCGCAGTGGGACATTCCGTTGCTGTAGGCTTTTGCTACCGATAATTTTGACCAGCTCATCTTATATTCTCGGTTTTTGTCCTTAAGCTGCCAGATTTTATTTGCGAGCGTCGTAGAGTTCTCCAGTCCACGGTTCTTCATGGAGTGTCTGTGGACGTACCACCTTTTCTTGAACTCCCCAGCCGTGGAACCTATGTAGTGCCAAGTAGAATTTACAGTACACAGGTAAACCATACTCGAATCCAGACATCTATTCCGTAGTGGGCACTTATCCGGTAGGTGGCAATTACAATTTGAGGTTTTATTTTGTGCAGCTTGATCGTTGCGGTTTTGTAAGTTGTTGTGGGTGGGTTCTGATTTAGGCCTATTAATGTTTTGTTGTGATGCGTTCTGATGCGTTTGTGGTTGTGATATTGGTATGTGTTTGTGTTTTGTAGTTGGTGCTATGGTGTATGTTGGTAGGTTAATTTCGTTAGAGATATTTTTGTGGTTGATCTTACGTATGTGCGATTCTATCTTGGCTGCAGTAGAGTAGGAAAGTTTTATAGTTTTTCTATTAAAGATTTTATGGTATTTGTGTAGTGTAGGGAAGTGCTTATCTATTAGTTTAAAAAATGTAGAAGGTAGTTTAGTTTTTATAGAGGAGTTGAATATTGGATTGAACCATAGGTACTTTCTATCTCTGGATCTTCTATAGTTTTGGGGGGTCCTTATATTAGTGTTCTGTTCGGTTATTTTTGGTGCTCGTTGTCTAATTCTATGCTTAGTCCTATGCTTGTTATTTCTATATGAGCGGGTAGTGTTGTTGTCGTTAGGTTTGTTGTTGTTGTCTCTATCTAGTGTGTATTCCAGCTTCTCCTTATGTCCAGCCTTATGTAAAACTGTTATAATAGTTTGCGTATTCGTTAAAAATGTTTAGGTTCGAAGATAGGCGGGATATTCTGAGGGATATACTATGTGCTATGGAGTTAATTATGGATCGGAGGTGGTTTGAGTTATAACTAATGTAGGCTAGATTTTCGTTATTCTTATGGAAGGGCTCTATTAATCCTGTGTTTAGGTTGAGAGTAACATCTAAGAAATTTGCTGTTTGAGAGTTAAGTTCGAAAGTGATACGTAGACCTAGTTTTTTGAAGAATACTCTAATGTTTTTTCGTAATCTTTCCATGTTTTGATTATTTAAGTTTTTGGCTAGAAGGAGTGTATCGTCTCTGTAAATTCCTCCTTGGAGGTTATTGAATTCCTTATGTAAGTTGTTCGCTATATATATTCCCACCAAGTCCGTTACCTGCGCTGAATCGTTAGATCCCATTGTGATATCGAAGCTATTCTGTCTGTTTTTTCGTTCCCAGTAACTATTTTCGAATCTAATGATAGTCCTTCTAGCAGCTAGTATTATTTTAATTTCGTCCGAGGTAAGGTCCGAATTTTTCTGGGCAAAGGTTAGCGCTTTACCCAGGGTGACTGGGGATATGGATGAGTAGTAGTCATTAATGTCGAACTGTACGAAGTTAGATGTTTCTCTACTGTTTATTTTTCTGAACCAGTCTATTGCTTCGTTAGTGTTACCCCATAGCTTAATTACTAGTTTGTCCTTAATTTGCGTGATTACTCTATCTAGTATATACTTGCTAATTCTACCGATATCCGACTTAGATGGGCATATTAATCTAATTGTGGTGTCTATTTCGAAATTATTTTTGTGATCCTTTAGGTTAAATGTGGGGTTACAAGGGGTTAGAGGCTCGGTTCTATCAGATATTTTCAGTTTTTTTACTATGCTAAGTCCTTCCTTATTAATGCTAGTGAGTGAAGATTCTGTTGTTTTTTGTATTTTTTGTACAATTCCCGGCGTATAAAATTATTGTATGTATTGAGGCTCATGGTGTATACGTTTGATGTTTTGTCTGCTTTTACTATAATACCGTTGGTGTTGCGTAGTTTTTTTTTAGTAGTGCATTGATGTCGTTTTGCAATTTGTTAAGATGTGTCCGTTTTTTGAATTTAGTTCCACTTATCATGTTCATGAGGTCGATATATATATATATGAATATGAATATGAAAATATATATATATATATATGAATATGAATATATATATATATATATACCGGTTTCGCAGTTCTTCTGCTTTTCAAAAGTAGAGTTGAGATGTGAGAAAAACCCACCATCTCAACTCTACTTTTGAAAAGCAGAAGAACTGCGAAACCGGTAAAGGAACCAAATAAATATATATTTAAAAAAAAAAGACTCCAGTTGCATTGTCGATTTCATCTTTTTTCCTAATACTTTCACTCGTGTAGGACACCTCGGTTATTTTTCATTTTGTAAAAAAAAACCACTTTCTAATATATACTGTGTATATATATATATATATATATATATATATATATATATATATATATATATATATATATATATATATATATATATATATATATGCATATATACATATATGAATATATATATATATATATATATATATATATATATATATATATATATATATATATATATATATATATAATTAAGTTAAAGATGTACATCCATATATGTATACTGAAATACTAGTATGTATATGAATACACACACGTATACATATGTAGATGTACCAAGTTTTTTCACTGGTCACTTTACTGTGAGTGGCCAGCTATTCTGTATGTAAACACACAGACAAACCGGTTTTTAGAGTCATACTGGTTTTTGAGGAAACACCTTTCCTCTATTCTCCAGAAAGCCAGACA
>OZ024744.1:49962569-49980069 GCA_964016885.1 Eledone cirrhosa | reverse complement strand
CGTCCTGAACGAAGGACCGCTCTTGTTGCAAAGGAGCTTCGACGTTACGATCTTGACATCGTGGCTTTATCTGAGACGAGGTTAGCTGGAGATGGTCATCTTACGGAATTTTGTGGAGAATATACATTCTTCTGGAAAGGAAGAGATGAAGGAACCAGAAGAGAGGCTGGGGTAGGATTTGCTGTTAAGACTGTACTGGTGAATAAATTAGAAGAATTCCCAGTAGGGATTAGTGAGCGTCTTATGTCCATGAGAGTTCCGCTGGACAAGGGAAGATATGCTACCCTGGTGAGTGTGTATGCTCCAACTATGAATTCTGTCGATGAAGAAAAACTGTCCTTTTACCATGCCTTGAAAGGTGTTCTAAGAAATATCCCTCAGGCAGACAGTCATCGTGCTTGGTGACTTTAATGCTAGAGTGGGTAGGGATTTTAACACATGGAATGTAATCGGAAGGCATGGGGTGGGAAAGTGTAACAGCAATGGCATGCTCTTGCTGCAGATGTGTAGGAGCTGGATTTGTGTGTTACCAACACCATGTTCCAAAAAAAGAACAAATTCAAGACCACATGGATGCATCCTGCATCTAAGGAATGGCATCTTTTGGACTACGTCCTAGTCAGGATGCGTGACAGACAGGATGTGCAGTGTGTTCGTGTTCTTCGTGGAGCTGAGTGCTGGACGGACCACCGCCTGGTACGCCCAAAAGTGAATCTAATCACCAAACGTAAAATCCGGGCTCCTGGTGTTACCCTGCCCAAAAGATTGAATGCTGCTGGTCTTAAGGATAAAAATGTGAAGAGGACATTGGAAGAAGAGATGCAGGCTGCAGATCTTGGTGAGGATTGGCCGACCCTTAAAAAGTCGGTTTATGATGTAGGCAGACGTGTTCTGGGATTGGTGCAGAGAAAACATCAGGACTGGTTTAATGAGAATAATGTACATATAGAAGACTTGTTGGCTGATAAGAGGCGTGCTCTGTCACGCTACTTGACGGCAAAACCACAGGAGAGGAATACGTTGCATGAGGAGCTCAGGGATGTAAAATCACGTGTTAGACGGAGTCTTTCTCAGATGAAGGATCAGTGGTGGAGTGAGAAGGCTGGTGAGATACAAACTGCGTCTGATTCCAATAACACAAAGCTGTTGTACAGTCTCTTGCGTGAGGTTTATGGACCGTCTTCTTCTCTGGTGACACCGCTTCGCAGCAAGGATGGCAAATAACTTCTTCGTGACTCACAGGGAATTCTACGAAGGTGGCGAGAGCACTTTGATGATCTTTTGAATCAGCCGTCTGTCGTCAGTGAAGATTTTCTCAATCTCATTCCAGAAAGTCCTGTGAAAGTAGCTCTCGCAGAACCTCCGACACTTGTGGAGGTTGCAGTGGCTATTTCGAAGCTGAACAGTGGAAGATCTCCAGGTATGGATGGCATACATGCTGAGCTCCTACAATATGGTGGTGAGAGACTCCTGCAACATCTGCACTCTTTGTTTGGAAGGATATGGGCTAATGAATCCGTACCTGAGGACTGGAGAGATGCAGTAATGGTGGTCTTGTACAAGGGAAAGGGTAACAGGAATGATTGTGGGAACTACAGAGGTATATCATTGCTTTCTGTCGTAGGGAAAGTTTTATGTAGGGTGCTTCTGGACCGTCTGCTGACACACATTGCAGATTGTGTTCTTCCTGAAAGTCAATCTGGTTTTCGTGCTGGACGCGGCACTACTGATATGATCTTCTCAGCTAGACAGCTCCAGGAGAAGTGCATTGAACAAGGCTTGGATCTGTATCAGGTTTTTGTCGATCTGACAAAGGCTTTCGATACTGTCAACAGAGATGCATTATGGAAGGTTCTCCAGAAACTTGGTTGCCCTGATAAGTTCCTTGCTTTAGTTAGGTCTTTCCATGACGACATGAAGGCTTGGGTTAATGTCGGAGGTAACATGTCGGAGCCTATCTCAGTAAAAAATGGAGTGAAACAGGGGGATATTCCAGCACCGACCCTGTTTGCCATATACTTTGCAATGGTTTTCTGTATTGCATTCAGGAATTGCGAGCATGGTGTTTACATCCGATATCGAACCTCAGGCAGCATATTTAACATCAGGCTTTGCTGCGAAGACAAAAGTATTTACATCAATCATAAGAGACCTCTTGTATGCAGATGATTGCGATCTTGTAGCGCACACAGAGAGTGATATGCAGCACATTTTGAATGCATTTTCTGACGCTTGCACTGCCCTGGGTTTGACTGTCAGTCTCAAGAAAACCGTCGTCATGTACCAACCTGCCCCTAGTAAGCAGTACACTGAACCAAACATCTATGTGTATGGCAAACGACTTGGAGTGGTTGATCAGTTTGTCTACCTGGGAAGCACTGTCAATCGATACGGCAACCTTGACGGTGAAATCTCACTTAGGATTAGGAAAGCAAGTGATGCTTTCGGAAAGCTAGAAAGGCAACTCTGGGGTCGGCGAGACATATGCAGGAGGACAAAGGTAAAGGTGTACAAGGGCATGTGTACTCTCTTGTCTTCTTTATGCCTGCGAGACCTGGGTCACATATCGGCACCACCTTAAGCAATTGGAGCGTTTCCATCAGATGTGTCTCAGACGGATCCATGGCGTTCACTGGAGGGACCACATCAGTGATGTCAAGATTTTGGAAAGCTCTATGTGTGACAGTATAGAAGCTCTTGTGCTTAAGCAACGACTCCGTTGGAGTGGTCACCTTGCCAGGATGAAGGATTCTAGAATACCAAAACAACTCTTCTATGGAGAGTTGGTTAAAGGAAAACGACCGCCACATAAACCAAAAAAGAGGTATAAGGATTCCTTGAAAGCCTCTCTGAAAGACGCTAACATCTCTGCTGATACTTGGGAAAATATTGCTGCTGATCGTAATAAATGGAGAAAGACTGTATATGGGGGAAAAGTTGCCTTTGAGGCATCTCGAATCGCACACGAGAAAGTAAAGCGGGATGTGAGGAAGGGCATTGCTGTTGCACTTCCAGACGGCGAGGGTCCTCCTATGGTGCTGACATGCAGCGTCTGTGCGAGACTCTGCCTAAGCAAAGCTGGACTCGAAAGTCATCTTCGCAGTCATAAAGTAAGACCAGTGGTTGACTACCAGGCTGCTGTTGGAGATGCTACTCATCATGCTTGCCAAACATGTGGTAGAGAATGTAAATCAGCAGGAGGGCTCAAGCGACATGCAAAAGTACACGAACTCCAACCACAGCCGACTATTCCCAGTGAATGTTTTAGTTGCCAACTCTGTGCAAGACATTGTAGATCATTGGCTGGGCTAAAAAGCCACATTCGATCGCAGCACTGTTAGTTGTTATCGTGTGTGTGTGTAGATATGCTTATGTGCGTGCGTGTGTGTGTATATATATATATGAATATGTATATTATTATTGTTGTCGTTATTATTATTATTGCTATTATTATTATTATTATTATTATTATTGTTATTAATGTATGTGTGTGTGTGTGTGTGTATGTGTGTGTGTATGTGTATGTATGTGTGTATGTATAGATGTATGTATATATATATATATATATATATATATATATATATATATATATATATATATATATATATATTTCTTTTTTTATTTTGTTTTTATTTATTTATTATTATTATTATTATTATTTTATTTTATTTTATTTTATTTTATTTTATTTTATTTTATTTATTTTTTATTTTTTATTTATTTTTTTTTCTTCTCGTGCAATGGCCCTACTAGATAACGAGGGGGCAGCCATCATATATATGTATGTATATATGTATGTATATATGTATATATATATGTATGTATGTATATATGTATATATATATGTATGTATATATGTATATATATATGTATGTATGTATATATGTATATATATATGTATATATGTATATATATATGTATGTATGTATATATGTATATATATATGTATATATATATGTATGTATATATGTATGTATATATATATGTATATATATATGTATGTATATATATATGTATATATATATGTATGTATATATATATGTATATATATATGTATATATATATGTATGTATATATATATGTAGATATATATGTATGTATATATATATGTATATATATATGTATATATATATGTATATATATATGTATAGACGGTAGCCACGGAATAGGCAGACCTAGAAAAACCTGGGACGAGCTGATAAACTCCGACCTCACACACTTACACCTCTCCAAGACAATGTCACTGGACCGAGACCTTTGGCGGTACTCAGTAACAGAGAAGACCCACCTTGCCAGTAGGCATCTCTAACAAAATAGACCCCGTCCCGCTACCACCCCCACCCAACCACACCACCCCGTCCTATGTAAAGTTATGTTGGTGCCGCGCCATCCAGGCCAAAACAAATAAGATCGTGTAGGTGTCACGACAAAAAAACACACAGTCCACGCTGTAATGTGGCCGTGTAGGCAACACAGTAAAAACCTCCCAGACCCACACTGTAAATGTGGTTGGTGTTAGGAAGGGCATCCAACTGTAGAAAACCTGCCAGACAGTCCTATGCGAGCAAGACAATCACTCTTGCCTCAAGTGGGACTACCCCCGTCCAAACCCATGCAAGCGTGGAACACGGACGTTAAACGTTGATGATGATGATGATGATGATGATATGTATGTATATATATGTTATCTCTTTCTCTTAATTTTGAGTATATTTTTTTTGACCTGCCACCTTCCTGGTGGCAAGGTTGTAAAAGAAAAGAAATTGTCATCCCTTGAATCACAAGAATGTTTTGCAAATTTTGAAGGTGCCAGCTATCGCAGCCATTTGTAGACTATGAATTAGGGAGCTGCGCTTTTTGTCCGCAAATCCAAGTTCAGTCATACTTTGGTCCAAGCGGGTTGGTATATAACCTGTAGCTCCAATAATTGTTTCTACTTTAGGCACAAGGCCAGCAATTACCCAGTGCATTAGTGGTACTTTATTTTATCGACCCCGTAAGGATGAAAGGTAAAGTTAACCCGTAGCTCCAATAATGATGGGTATGAAGCTAAAGGTGTATCTTGGATACTGGATTTGTAAACTCCTCATCAATGGTCCGTAGATGTCCTCCTTCTGTATTTTTCTGACAATGTTTACATCAAGTGGGCAGCTGATCTCCACAACAGAACACGTTTTCAATGTGTGGTCCCAAACAACAATATCAGGCCGGTTGTGCTTTAATTTGGTGGCAGTTTTTATTTTAAGGTTCCACCAGTATTCCTTAGTGCCATCTGTCTCAATATATTCTTCCTCGTTTGTTGTTGTTATGTTTTCTGAAGTGTGTTCCAGATGGTTCTAGCTATCACATCGTGTCTCATGGGGAGGTAGTAGAGACAAAACATTCTTTCGCAGCTGGCAACAATGTGGCTTACATCCTCGATCTTTGTTTTACATAGCCTACATTTATTGTCAGCTGCTGGCCCTCCTCTTTTGGGCAGCAGATATTTGGTAGGGAGTTCTTGTTCCTGTATTGCATAGAGATATCCCTCAAGGTGTGATGTCATAAACTTGTCGGAACTCCATGCCAGGCTTTTTGAGTGGTTTATCCCCTCTATGGTCTGTGTTTTACGTCTCAAGTATCCATGCACAAGTATTTCTGTAAATTGGTCAATTTTTTCATCTTGTTTGAACATTGAATAGGATCTTCCGATTTCTCTGGGTGAGAGATTTATATCAGGCTTTATTCCATATATCTCCTCCAGATCAGTCGCTATTCTAATGATATTTTTTTTTTCATGCTCATAAACCTGGGCAAGATGGTTGCCAACCTTTTTCCTCTGTTTAAGGTGTTGCTTCAGTGTTACTATCCGGGTCTCATATGTTGTTAGTATTGATTTTAGACCCCGGCCACCTGCCTTGCGTGAGTAGTATAGCCTATCCACATCACCATTGATGTTAAAGTTCCCAGTAACACTGAGAAGTTTGTGAGTTCTAGCATTCATCTCACTTAGTTCTTGCAATGACCAGTTCAGCAGGCCAAATGTTGGCGTTAGAATTGGCACAGCATAAGTATTGTGGGCAATGTATTTGTTGTACGCTGACAGTTCTGATGACCATATTTTCTTTACTCTTCTGAGGTATTCAGTTCTGGTTCTCTCCTTATTTAAGGGTCCATCATATCTGACATTCTCATCCTGTCCAAGATATCTGTAGTTGTCACCTGACTGTAGAGGTTGTATTGTCAGGCCGTTCATCTCTAGATTTCTAGAGGAGGGCATAGCTCTTCCACGTTTTACTGCCAAATATGCACACTTGGACTCACCAAATTTCATTTTGATGTCTGTTGAAAATTGTGTAATGAGGTCCAATTGTTTCTTGATGTCATTGATATTTGGCCCATACAACTTCAGGTCATCAACAAAGAAAAGATGGGAGATACTTCTGGACTCACTTCTTTGTCCACCTTGTTTCCTGAGTAGGTAAGATAGTGGATTCAGTGAGAGAACGAAGAGTAACACTGACAAGCTATCACCCTGAAAGATGCCCTTCTGGTAATGTATCTTATCAGTCTTAACCTGCTCCTTCTCACCTCTAAGGATCAAATTGGTGTACCAGTTCTTGGTCAGGCATTCCACAGCAGCTACCAATAGTTGTGGGACTTTGGCGAACTGTAAAGCCTTAATAAGGCTATATATATATGTATGTATATATATATATGTATGTATATATATATGTATGTATATATATATATGAATGTATATATATGTATGTATATATATGTATGTATATATATATGTATGTATATATATGTAGGCATATATATATATGTATATATATGTCAGGTCACCAGTTGGTGCTACTGGTAAAATGTATTCCAGTATAACCTGTCTCATGGTTGGGTCGCTGGCGACTAAACTGGCAACCCCACCAAGGTTTCTTGGTGAGGAGGGTGACTTTGGACATCCTGCAGGACTAAAAACAAAACCTGTCAAAGGGCAAAGGAGCTCTTAAGAGTCAATGGCCATCCATAATCACCGGGAGAGATGACCCCTTAGCCTTTGTCAAGGCAGAATTCTAGGAGAAGGAAAACTCTGATATAACACCTGCAACCCTGATGGTATCCAATGATGTTGACTTGTTCTTCTTTTTGGTAAATATCATTTTGGTTAGGAGAGTGAGACTGGCTTTGTGCAGTGCCTTTGCTCACTATAAAAGCTTCAAGGCATAGGCATTGCTTTGTATCTGGAGATCTCTCTGCACTTGTCACATGGTACCATGGGCCCAGCACTATGTGTCAATAATTGTCACAAGTGTAGTGTTTGTACCAGAGTTTTCAAGTTGCTGGCTGGACTAAAAAGTCACACTCGTTCAGTGCATCAGTAGGGGTTCTCCTACATGGATATAAAGTAGTGGCCGTACTCGAAAACGAGTTGGCAGCCACCATATATATATGTATGTATGTATGTATATGTGTGTGTATGTATATATATATAGGTATGTATATATGTATGTATATATATGTGTATGTATGTATGTATATATGTATATGGAGAGATGTATATATACCGGGAGAAATTACCCCTTAGCCTTTGTCAAGGTAGAATTCTAGGAGAAGGAAAACTCTGATATAACATCAGCAACCCTGATGGTATCCAATGATGTTGACTTGTTCTTTTTGGTAAATATCATCTTGGTTAAGAGAGTGGGACGGGCTTTGTGCAGTGCTTTTGCTCACTATAAAAGCTTCACGGCACAGGCATTGCTTTATATCTGGAGATATTTCTACACTTGTCATCACATGGTACCATGGGCCCATCTTCTCTAAACATAATCTCCTTAATAAAAAATCAGAAGTGTTCGCAACTTGCCAACACCGCTTCCGACACCCGTTCCAAAACTTTAAACCCTATATATAATAATGTCAGACTGGAACCGGCACCACCCCTAGCAATTAACATCAGTAGCTCACCTTACACCTCACATCCACACCCATTTGTATACTCTAAAGATAATACTGACAGCATTTTAGTACCACCTACCCTGGGAATACCCCCTTGTACCTCTAATTCTGATATCTCGACCGTGGACTACTTAATCTGCATTGCACAAATATAAGATTAGTATAAACTGGGGACACGGTACTGGTTGCGATAACATAGTCCTGTGCATGGATTCCCACCAAGAGATAGATTGATGATTAGATGGATAATCGTATTGTTATGTGAATATATACTGTAAACGATCAGTTCAATGAACTATGCACAGGTGATGCATGAGTTAGGAGCCTCTGTGTTGCCTGGTGACCTGACCGGCACCTTTTGACGAAAGAACCGGCCACCGGACCACCCTGGTGAATTTATTGGGGATGCAGTCATACTACGACCTGAATCTCGCCGGGAGTCATGTATGATAATAAGACCATTACTGATAGTGAGACCCATGTAGTTAATTATGTAGTCTGACTCTTCTTATGGATTGGCCGGGTGTGGCACCCCATGTTGGATTGTAGTCATCATGATACGAACTCCTTTAGTACTTGTTACTGGACTCCACTCTAGCCTGTGGATGGGATACCTGATCTATATGTGGGATGTGGGTTTATGTATTGCTTGGTGGCCAGACAGGTGCCCTGGTATGAGAGATTTAATCTCCAGATCGTAATCATCTTGATGTGAACTCCTTTAGTACCTATTAATAGACTCCACTCTAGCTTGTAGATGTGATACTTAATTGATTATATATGAGATGGGGGTTGTCTATTGCTTGATGACCAGACTAGTGCCTTTATATGTGAGATTAGATCTCCGGACCATACCGAAGATTTACCGGAGATTCAGACATGCAATGACCCGGAGCCTACCGGGTGGCATATATAATAGTGGGACCATACCAGGTCCTACTGTTATATTACATTTGCATGGAACAGTGACTTGAGAGTCTGACTCCTCTCATAGAATGTTCAGATATGACACCCCTTAATGCATGGTAATCATCCTAATATATACACCCTTGTACTTCTTAATGGACAACTCTCTAACCTATACTTGGGAAACATACTCTAAAAATTAGTTATAACTTCATATGATAGGCGCGTATTTGAATCACCATTAATGTAGTTTAGGATAGTAATTTAACTAAGATAACTAGCTAGTTACCTCCCGTTACGCATTAATTCCCCTTAGTCTTTCAGACACTTCCGGAATCTGGACAGCATGATCTATTAATTAAGAACCGACTGGATACGGTTTATAACTTGATTATATGCTGAACCATCGTGAATTATACGATAGACACGTGTTCTATATATTGCGTCTCATGGATTATGTGAGTGGTGGTGTGAGCGAAGACAGTGGTACGGCTTTGCCTACGATACAATAAGGTTTATAGTATGTTGAAAGTTTTTGATATTTTGGTGTTTCCCTGCATCCGAGACTGTATATCATACAGATGTATGAGAATAAATGACTTAATAATTCAGCCCACATAATAAGATCGATTGCCTGCTTCAACTGCCTGACCCTGCAATTATCATTCTGACGCACTCTAATCATGTATAAATAAGACACGCGTGCATGCTACACGTGAGATTGTTTCATACACTGACTACTCTAAGCTTTCCTCTTGCTTTATCTTCATAGACTGCCAACGCTTCATGTTTATCTTTATTTTCATTCTTGCTTTTATTTTTATTTTTATCCTGTAACCTTTACATGTAAATTGCCATGCTATATCATTTGATGAATGTCACCCCACTGTTGATCAATATGCGCATATGTTTTATGTGTCTCTTGGGTTGAAAAGGAGGTCATGTATGTTATAGATCAGTAAATAGTTGCTCCGAAGAATCCAAACCTCGGTTTGGAGGAAACAATTGTAAGCAAATAAATGACTTAAACTGAACTTTGATTATTGTAATCTCTATATATGTATATATATATATACATATATATGTATATATGTATATATATGTATATATATGTATGTATATATGTATATATATGTATATATATATGTATGTATATATATATATATATATATATATATATATATATATATCATCATCATCATCATCATCATCAGGTTTAGCGTCCGTGTTCCACGCTTGCATGGGTTTGGACGGGGGTTTTCCCACTTGAGGCAAGAGTGGTTGTCTTGCTCGCATAGGACTGTCTGGCGGGTTTTCTACAGTTGGATGCCCTTCCTAACACCAACCACATTTACAGTGTGGGGCTGGGAGGTTTTTACCGTGTTGCCTACACGGCCACATTACAGCGTGGACTGTCTGGCGGGTTTTCTACAGCTGGATGCCCTTCCTAACACCAACCACATTTACAGTGTGGGGCTGGGAGGTTTTTACCGTGTTGCCTACACGGCCACATTTACAGCGTGGACTGTGTGTTTTTTGTCGTGACACCTACACGATCTCATTTGTTTTGGCCTGGATGTTGTGGGACCAACATAACTTTACATTGAAAGGGGCGGTGTGGGTGGGGTGGAGGTGGTGGGACGGGGGTGTGTTTTGATAGAGGTGCCTACTGACTGTAGTAGGTTTTTACTTTGTATTTAGGTAAGGCGGGTCTTCTCTATTACTGAGTACCGCCAAAGGTCTCGGTCCAGTGACATTGTCTTGGAGAGGTGTAAGCGTGTGAGGTCGGAATTTATCAGCTCGTCCCATGTTTTTCTGGGTCTGCCTACTCCGTGGCTACCGTCTATCTTTATTGCCCTGCACTTTGTTATACAGCTGTCGTCTTTCATGCGCATCACGTGACCGTACCAACGTAGCCTTCTCTCGAGTAAACAACATCTGATCCCTCTTATTTCTAATTTTTTCCTTAGTTCGTTTATGCTTTGCCGTTCACGTATATTACTATTGCACATCCAGCGGAGCATGCAAGCTTCGTTCCTCTCTAGTCTGCGTATATCCTCTGCACACAATGCCCAGGTCTCACTGCCATGCAGCATTGCTGTTCGTATGCAGGCATCGTATAACCTGCCTTTCATTTTTAGGGAGAACCCTCTAGCGGCTAATAGTGGTATAAGCTCTCTGAACTTTTTCCATCCAGTTCTGACTCTAGCTACTGTACTTTCAGAGCACCCTCCCCGACTGCTGATTTTGTCACCCAGATAACGAAGCTGTCCACTATTTCTATAGAACCCTCTGCGCAGTTGAAGGAGCTAGTATTTTGTGGGCACTTGCTGCTACTTATTGCACCAGAGCACCGGCCACATGTAAAATCTATGTTCTTAGTTAGCTTACCTGTGATCCCACTACATCTTTTATGCACCCATACTTTGCATTTGGGACATAAAATGGAGTTTCTACCTACGCCTTTCCTACACACTGAGCATGGCCATTTCCCCGATGGGACCGCCGCCTTATTTTCTTTCCTACAAACTAGAACTTTAGTCTTAGCCAGGTTAATATATATATACATATGTAGGAGGTGAGTTATTGTAGTACAATAAAGCAATGCAGATATCGGATAAGTAGCACTCTACAGTTTGTAGGACTGGAGTATAAATAATATATAAGATCAAAAGATGGTTTAAAAGAGTTCCATGTATTTTATTATGCGCATTTCAAAAACAAATATCATGCAATAACATTTGCGTTTTCGTCAGATAAAATAGGGAGACATGATATGAAGGTTAAAACACACTTGTGAATAGTGCAGTTTTAAATCAACACATGCTTCGTAAACATAAACATTTTTTTGACGTTAGATTATTCATCCTCAATTCATTATTTTTTCCTCCCTTTCATGTTCAGCTAACTTATACATATTACACTTATTCATCCACTCTTCTACTTATTTCACTTAATATATCCTTAATTACATTACTATTGCTATATTTTTATATTTTTTAATAATACATATCAACAATTTCTTTCCATCGCACATATTATTAAACCCCTAAATATTATTCTTAATACTTATTAACAATTTCTTTTCATTGCACATATTATTAAACCCTTAAATATACAAACCTTAATTTAACATTATTCTAAATTTTTCTCTTCGTTAATTTTCAATTTCTTTTAATTTATACATTATCTTCCAACGGTTTTTCAACCTCTCTATGTAAAACAATATATTTTTCTCAGTTATAAAAGCTATCTCTCTCTCTCTATCACCCATCTCTCCTCCTATCTCATCCTTCCTCATTATACTCCTCCCCCTCCACTTTTTACTCTCATCTCCTCTTTTTCATCATTTCCACCCCACCTCCCCTCAATTTTTTCCCAATATCACACATCAATCTAAAACTACTTTTCATATGTTGATTTAAAACTGTACTATTCACAAGTGTGTTTTAACCTTCATATCATGTCTCCCTATTTTATCTGACGAAAACGCAAATGTTATTGCATGATATTTGTTTTTGAAATGCGCATAATAAAATATATGGAACACTTTTAACCATCTTTTGATCTTATATATTATATATATACATATATATGTATATGTATATATGCATATATATATATAGGAACGATCGACTTTCGTCAAATCGGACCGAGGGAACAATGTTTCCGTTGGTCTTTCCAATTCCTAATACTATCTATCGGTCGCAACTCCAGGTAGAAGGAGCAACGTGAAATAAAGTGTCTTGCTCAAGGACATAATGCATCGCCTGGTCCAGGAATCGAACTCACAACCTTACGATTGCGAATCCAATTCTCTAACCACTCAGCCACACGCTTTCATGTATATGTATATGTATATGTATATATGCATATATATATATATATATATATATGTATATATGCATATATATGTATATATATATATATATATGTATATATGCATATATATGTATATATGCATATATATATATATATATATATATGTATATGTATATATGCATATATATATATATGTATATGTATATATGCATATATATATATTTATATGTATATATGCATATATATATATATGTATATGTATATATGCATATATATATATTTATATGTATATATGCATATATATATATATATGTATATGTATATATGCATATATATATATACTAGCAGTTTAGCCCGGCGTTGCTCGGGTTTGTTCATTTGCTATGAAAAGTTACATACAGGTAAACGTGGTTTGAAAACGAATAAGCTTATCAATTAAGTGCATAAAGCAGTTGAACCGGTTATTAAAAGTTACGAACCAATTAGCATTTTGGTCAATCAATGATGGGTTAATAATCTTCCAATAGCGAATTTAGTAGACCAAAGTTGCAAGATGGTGGTCCTGATGCCGCTGGGTGTCAGATCTGTCCGCCATGGGATACCCTACCAAGAAATAGTGTTCCAGGCGGCATAGCTCCAACACCTACACCCACATCTATAGCACCTCTTTGTAAACGATATTGCGTGTCATCCCTTCAGGAGAGTAAGCAAAAAGTCCATTCCTGCTCCCTGCGCGGGAACAGGCAACATAAAGTTGGCCATGGGAGAAGCATGGCTCCCCCAAATGGATGCCCGCCACCGACAATGTTTGCCCTTGTGACTTGTTAATGGACATGGCAAAACATGGTCTCACCGGGAATTGTGATCGCCGGAAATCGAACGGGATATCTGACGCCGAGGGGAAAAGGTTCATCCTTGGAATGAAAACATTCTCCCCTTTTCCGCACCCCATTACAATGGTGGCCTCAATCAAGTGGGGCGTCAGTGACTTGACGACCATGCGAGTACCGTTCCACTGCTTTGGTGGACGCAAGTTCCTTATTAGCATAATGGGACAGCCAACCCTAAGCTTAATAATGTGAGGTGGGAGCCCTGGGGGCTCAAGAAGATTTAATAACTCAACCGGATAATTAACGATATCGTCGGGGTCTGATTTGAAGATGTGCTCTTTACCGGGAATCTTCTCAATCAGCTGCTCGTTAATAAAATTAACCATGGTATTTTTCGGAGCAAGGATGGCTCTTTCGCTGAGCCAATCGAGGTTTTGAAAGTTAGATGAGACATTAGGAAAAACTGCTTCCCAAAGGTCAGAAGGGCTGCTCACAATGTTGTACAGGGTGTCGATTGCTATGCCGTCCTTGTCATCCGCAGGGATCTTGCCCTCACCAAGTGCTAAAATGTTCTGTGCTGCAGACATGTTGTCATCATGCAAATGAACACGCATATTTGTGTTCAGGTACAAACTATTCACCTGGAGCCACAACATGGACGACTTAAGACAGGCACGCACTTCATCAGCTCTTGTCCATTTGGGGATGACAGGCACCATTTTCCGAAAATCCCCTGAAAGCAGAAGGGTTACGCCACCCATAGGAGCCGTAGAATCCCTAATGTCTTTCCAGGCCTTGTCCAATGCCTCAAGGGCACCCTTGTGTGCCATTGTGCACTCATCCCAAACAATGAGGCAACATCTTTTGAGAACCAGAGCTTTGTGTGAACTCTTGCTGATATTGCATGTTGGTGTCTCAGTTTTTACTAAATCCAAGGGGTGTTTAAAGGTTGAATGTGCTGTCCTGCCTCTCGGCAGCAAAGTAGCAGCGATCCCGGACGATGCAACGGACAACGCAACTTTTTTCTCCTGACGAATCTTAGCGAGAATCAAATTCGTTACAAAAATTTTTCCGGTACCCCCAGGAGCGTTTTTTATTGGGGGGGGGGGGGGGGGGGGGGGGATCAGGGTTTTTTTTTTTTTGACCTTGAGGTATAACCAGTCAGTAGTTCCTTCAAAGGCTCAGGCGTAAGAGAGGGCAAGGTGACCTTACCGTTTAAGCAGCACATTGCAGGTGGCTCCCCAGCCCACTTTGTAGCATTGCAGAATTGGCAATTGAAGCGCATCTCGCCTATATTTATGTCAGAGCACATCGAGTAATTAACGTTTTGCTCATACTTGAAAGCCCGTAGGTGCCAGTAAGGGCTGTTGGGGCTCGTCACACCGCGTGCAGCTTCTCGCCGTCGACTGTTACGCTTGAACGTAGAACATTGGTCGTGTGGTTGGTGGGAAGGTCTGGCAGCAATAGCAACATTTGCAATGCTAATGGACCGCCCGTCTGCATCTTCAGAAGCCATGGAAGTAGTCATAGCCGCAGCGTTCGTAGGAAGGCGAGCTGTCCGTTGTTTTAAACGTTCCAAAGACCTGGAAGCAGCATTAGTCGCATCGTTTCTAGTCAGGCGCTTCGACCTTTGTTCACGGCTCTCTGAAGCCCTGGAAGAAGCCTGGTATGAAGCCATTTTGGCTAGGCGTGCGGTGCGCTGTTGGAAACTTTCAGCGGCTCGACATTCTGCTGAACGTAAGGCTGTCTGTGAAAGTCTTGAAGCATTTTCCTCAGAGGACTCGTTTGCTATAGTAGCCTTTTGCGCCACTGCTGACGCGGTATGTCGACTGAGGCGACTTCTCTTTTTAGGTGGCATGTTATGTCCAAAAGAAAGGGTGAAAATTACTTCTACAGAAAAATTGACTTTGAAAGTCTACTGTCTGTTTATGAATATTGTTATTGTTGTTGTGATACAAATGTTAGTAAGTAAATGTTTATCGAAAAATAAAGGATGAAAGTTACTTAAACATAAAAATTGACTTTGAAAGTATAAGGCTGATAATTGAATGTAAAAAGATTGATAAGAAAGGCCCCCAAAAAAGATTTACAGGTATTTGTATGTATGTGTGTATTTTTATGTCGAAAAGAAAGGGTTAAAGTTACTTCTACAGAAAAATTTAGTTTGAAAGTGTAAGGCCGATGTGTGTGTAAATTAAGTGACAGGTATTTGTATGTATGTGTGTATATGTATGTATGTGTGGATATGTATGTATGTGTGGATATGTATGTATGTATGTATGTATGTGTGGATATGTATGTATGTATGTATGTATGTATGTATGTATGTATGTATGTATGTATGTATGTATGTATGTATTAAAGGTTGAAAGTTACTTCAACATAAAAATTGACTTTGAAAGTATAAGGCTGATAATTGAATGTAAAAAGATTGATAAGAAAGGCCAAAAAAACAACTTTACAGGTCTTTATATGTATGTGTGTATTTTTATGTCGAAAATAAAGGGTTAAAGTTACTTATACAGAAAAATATTGGCCGATTGAAAAACTTACAGTTTAGTAAATGAAAGTCAGCTTCGAAATGGAGTTTGAACGCGCTAATACAAACACACACACATATATCCGTCTTTTAGTGTGTCTGTTTGTTTCTCTCTCCCTCTTTATCATTATATCCCTCTTTATCATTATATTTTTAAAACAAACTGTGTATGCGTTGATTGATTGAAATTCCCACGTTCCTGTTTCTATGACGTCAATCGTAACCATACCAACATATATGTGTGTGTATGCACCCACATATATATGTGTATATGTTTTTTTCAATGTTTCTCTTTTTCACAAACACTTATAAGAGAAGGTAGCAATTTTAAGGGGAGGTGATGAAGGGAGTAGATATAGGAAACGTATATCATATGAGAGAGGAGAAATCATCGATTGTTGAAATAAATCGATTTTTCCGTAATTGTGGCATTTTTTACCCAATAAGTTCGCCCATGACCCAAGTTATAATATTTGTAAACATTCTGCTTAATTATTCATTCAATATTTTTGGAATTGTGTAAATGTATAAAATTGAAACATACTTTCAGACACAAAAATCTGCCTTTTATAGATAATGATATATGTATATCATCATCATCACCGTTTTACGTCCGTTCTTCCACGCTAGCATGGGTTAGACGGGTTGTCCTGTTGTGGGCAGTGTCTGGTCGGCTGACCATGCCTTGGTCATACAGGAACTGATATGGCTTGATTTCTACAGCTGGATGCCCTTCCTAACACCAACCTCATTTACAGTGAGTGCTGGGTGCTTTTTCGTGGCACCTACACGTCAATATATATGCATATATATATATATAATATATATATACATATATATGCATATATACATATACGTATATATGTATATATATATATATATATATATATATATATGCATATATACATATATATATATATATATATACATATATATATGTATTTATATATATATACATATACATATATATATGTATTTATATATATATACATATATATGTATATATATCATCATCATCATCACCGTTTTACGTCCGTTCTTCTACGCTAGCATGGGTTAGACGGGTTGTCCTGTTGTGGGCAGTGTCTGGTGGGCTGACCATGCCTTGCTCATACAGGAACTGATTTGGCTTGTTTTCTACAGCTGGATGCCCTTCCTAACACCAACCTCATTTACAGTGAGTGCTGGGTGCTTTTTCGTGGCGCCTACACGTCCACTTTACAGTGTGGACTGGGTGCTTTTTTGCCGTGGCACCTCCACGACCACCTTGCGGTGGGGGGTGTGGGGGCATATTGTCTATATGCTTCAGCTTGTACTCATGGGAGGTCGGGTACTCTGTATTACTGCGTGACGCCAGAGCTCACGGTCGTGTATCATCGCCTTTGAGAGGTGTAATTGGCTAAGGTCGGTTTTTATCACCTCATCCCAGGTCATCTTGGGTCTCCCCACTCCGCAGTTTCCA